>JBAMDN010001038.1:0-11583 GCA_037074945.1 Tetracladium marchalianum
CCTCCGTCGCCGTTACCTGCAGCACCTCAACCAGCAGCGCTTCTGCGACCTGCTCCGGCGCGCGCGCCCACCAACGAAGTCGAGTCGCCCTTGCGCCCCCAGCAGCCCGGCAATTCCAGTCCGACAAGCGCTTGTCCAGGCGAACGACCCCTGCGCGGCTGCCGCGAGCAACCGGCGTGAGCCTTCATTCGGCGGTTCACGCCGCACAAAGCCATTTTTTTCTGCCAGCTCGGTCGCCTGCTGCAAGATGCTGTCGGCGCGTGCCCACGCCAGCGCTTCGGTTTCGGCGAGAATCGGCTCGCAACGACAGACTGAAACGAATCGTGCGCCCATGCTTGGCCGCTTCAGCGCTCAGTCTCCAGATCGCACAAAATATCATGTCTTTCTTGTTGAGAGCGAATAGAATTGTTGGAATTGTACAAAGAGATTCGTTGTCGTTAAAAGTGGAATTGCTTGGCCGGTCAATGGGTGGCGGTTGTCATGTATGGTCGTTCAGTCGTCGCTTATTCAATTGTATATGTCCTCCTTGTCTGTTCGTTTCTTTGGTCCTGAGCTTCTCGATTTGTTTATTTTCGTGTGATTCGTGCAATCCCAAACTTTTCGACTTCTAACAGTGAGTCTGTTGATAGATCATCGCCTTGGTAAACATGTATGGCTGACATTGCTGCCAACCAATGTATCGGTCTCGCTCCTCTATTCAGATGACGCCGTGGAACTGCCGCTGCTGAGATTGACAGAATGGCTTCTTCCACCCCTCTCTCTTTGCCTCCTGTGGCGACCAGTCCCTTCCTGCGCAGGAAGTCCTTGGACGACACCGTTGCGTGCCAACATGCCCCCATTAACCGAAAAATTGCAGCAAACCATGAAGGCACGCATTGCGGCGTTCTCTTGAGCAAGTCGATCGGATTCATAAGCGAGGTCGGTTTGGTACTCTCGACCATTGACGAGGACTAGACACGTATAGCCCGAGGGACTTCTGTACGTCTCGTACAGGGGGTCACGCCAGCCTCGACGCCGACACAGACCTAAACGGGTTGTTAGTGCTAATTCTGACGACGTTGGTTGTCCAATTCACGCTTCCAAGCTTGTAAACATGACGATCAGGCACATTCGATGCGGCTATCTGTATGCACATCGAGTGTGGGAACGTGGGATTTCAAGCAGTGAAACTTAGGCACTATTCGAGTGACGCGCAGAGAACATGAAAAGATGGCGTTTGAGACGACCGTGAACTTCCATTGCAGCAAGATCGTGGAGTTGCGGGATGCCAAGGGCTCCATGTCGGATGGGGAAAAATCCAGGGCTAAGTAGAAAAGTTTTCCCAATAGAATGTATTGACCTACTCTCGATATATGCCATATAATAGCCGCTCATTGTGTGTTTCTTGATTTTAACAGTGTAGAGTTCCAGACAGTTAACACTCTGTAGGGGAAAAGTGTGGGAAAAGAGTGTTCAATTCTCCAGGGTGTTGTGAAGAGAATTGCCCGATGTTTGTTGACGTTGTTGATGCAATTGAGCCCAACCGTGGTGGTATACAGGGAAGTTGCACACACCGAATGACTTGTATGTTAAGGCACTGATGAGCAGAGGATGTTGTAGTGTAGAAGAATAGGGCTGACAGTTCAAATGGGTGGTCTAGGGGGGGGGGGCGGGCTTTTCGTCCATGGACAGCGAGACAAGTGCGATTTATTGCAGAATCTATGATTAGCGTTGAACAGGGTTTATGGAGTGGACTTTCGTAGAATATCCCGAAGGCTATTCAGATAGGACGGACTTGATCCAGATGCAAGTCATGAGTGTGCGGCTCTTTGAGTGCGACCCGTAACGATGTGTTGGCGTAGGTCGTTACCAGTTGATGAAAGGCCAGAGATTAGGCAAACTCCACAACACATGGGAATGCATAGGAGGGGAGATGATCTCTGAAACTTCAGAAAGATCAATTCGCCCTTACGATGTACTTCTGCAGCTATTGAGATTGACGACGCACCCTGGTGGCGAACTACTCAACACCGGTCCCATAGGTGTCAGGCAAATCCTGTGTCTGGTTGCAGAAATTTGTAAGGAAAAAAAACTCTTCTTGGCTTGCTCGACAAAGACACTTCTTCAGGAATTCTATCCCTTTGCCGTAGTACCATCGAGGCCCACTCGTGGGATGGCCGCTAATGCAGAAAACTCGATGGCACCACTGAGAGATGCAAGGAAAACGTCACGGCTCCCTGCTGCACGAGTTCAGCGTCACAGTATCGATGCTCGCTGCGACGAAAGCAATAAACATTATTGGAAGTCAACATTGACTGGCTCGCACACAGGAGGATGATAGAGGGGTTCACTTGCCCCGCACTCAACGGCGCCGGCATGCATATACACTTTGCACGATGGCTACAACCAACTCGTCGGAGCTCTGAATGACTGGAGTAGAACTTGACACGAAGTCGGTGAGCCATTGGATGCATAAACCGTGGCTGGACAGAGCATGTTGATGACCAGATTTCAATTGCAATTACAGAATCAAGCACTGTGGCCAGGACAATAAACGCGCGAACCATCCAGCCAGGACTATAGGCCAACCACTAGCCGATATCCTTGCTGTATGCACTGTGAGCTGGCAGGCAGGCGCTCCAGTTCTTAAACAGTAGGGCCATATGCCGTGAAAATGAAAAGAGGGATACGGCAGGACGTAGGTACAGAGCAGAGCAGAATTTGCGAGAAGTGGTGCTGAAGAGGCAAACTTTTCTCTTCAGAATGACTCGAACAATTGGGGAGATCGCGCCGATGAGGGAGACGAAAACCAGATCGCGAAAGCCACCAACAAATGTAAAACAATTGCTGCATTCGTCGGGTCTGTTGCGTACCTGAATGGCTCTCGATTTCAGAGTGCTTCAGTAACGCAATTGGCCGTCAGGAAGAATACATGATGCAGGTCACCCAGTGAGCACTTGCATCTCTGACCCATCGGCAAGCCATAGGACGTGACTTGACTTGAGACCAGCGTCGCCTCAGTCGGCCTGGAGTGGGAGGAGATATCTTGAACCTGTCGTGGGCCCCGTTCTTTTGCCACGACCAAGGGTATGCAATTCGCAGATATTGGCAGGTCCGCATATGCACCTAAATATGTATGTATATGTAGGTGGTTGGATTGCGTCTGTTTGGAAGCACATGAGGGGTAAGAAGATCGCGAGGGATTCGATTGTAGGGTGTGACAGAGGCAGACAGACGATCGAATATAACCAGCGGCCCTTAGGCGACCGCGTAGGTGGGAATCTGCTGAGCAGCCCTGGATGGATGTTCTCAGAGGAGGTTGGAGATGGATGATGAGGAGGGAAGGTTGGGAGGTTACACTTTGTAAAGGTTTCGGAGGGGCAAGCCAAGTCTGCCAAGAACGCGGTACGTACCTCTGTACTTTTGGACAACTGACTGCTCCCACCTTTCCCCCCAGACCATCAACAGTGGGTTGTAGTACAGGACATCAGAAAGTATAAATGTAAAATCTTCGCAGTTACGATGCAATAATCCAAAGCCCTGTGATAGTACTAGTGCTCCTGTGCTCATTTCCAACGGTCTGCCAAGGGAAATGTGTGTGGTGTTGACCCAGCAGGTCACGTTTCGGGATGCCGCCGCCAAAAGAGCACCCAGAAGCGAGGAAGAATCTACCTACCTAGCTGTCGGTGTTAACCGAAACCAATAATGAAGGACGGGAGTCTCACTTCCCAATGCAATTGCTGCATCCTGTACTGTATGGAAGGTCAGCCAGGTGGCGAGAATGAGTTCTAACGATCTGCTTGAAACTCAACACCTTCCCTTTTTTGAGGTGTGAACTTGGGAGTTGCATGTGGGATAGTCTGTCAGGATTTAACAACTTAGATCGGAAGAAAGATCTACATTCTCGGGTAACTGAGCACGAATGAAGATCCAGCTTGCCTTCAGAAGTTCTTGAGCTTTCAGGAAAAGAATACGACCAGACAGGCTGAAATACACTCCCGCGGAATCAACAATTGCTGCGGCAGCGGAATATCATGTACACGGGATGAAGGAAAACACAACCGAGAATGTATTTAAAAGCAATATCCCAAGCCTAGAAACCTCCCTTTGATGCAAAGTAGTTGCTCGTAGCTTCTGCAACACCTTCGGGTACAACAAAGATGGGATGAAGAGTATTCACTCGATCGCTCTCGTCGTATACCTGCACCTTCTCAACGAATTTCTCCGATGACCAACGGTATGGAAAGTTGAGAGAAGTCAAAACCGTTTCACTTGCTGCAGCACTAAAATGCCACTTGTGTTGTGCAGAGCTCAGTCCAGCGAGCACGTAGCAGGTATGATAAGAATCAGACAAACTGGTTCATGAGTTAGTCGACATTCGGAAGGCTTCTGGATTCTACTTACTGGCTGGGCTTGTCTCTGAGCCCTCCTCGCTTTCCTGTATCTTGACAGCAGCACAGAATGTATCTAATCAGCCCTTCTCGGCTGTAAAGACTTCCAATCGAAGAGGCCGCCGAGGATTGTGCTTCTTCAGCCGAGCTGGACCACGGGCCTTCCAAACAGGCTTCGATGAGCGGCCAACAGCCCCCAACCCAATGACTGTAACATCCATCTACCAATTTATTGGTGCGGCCTGCAAACCCGCCTTCTGGTGCATACTGACGAGCCGAAAGCCATGAAATCAGTTGCGGCACGTCAAGGTATCTGTCACCGGCCGATTAACATCTTACATGAGCTTGATAATGCACTCTAAACTTACAGTGGCAAGATGATATGAGGTTCCCCGAGGATGCACAAGCATGCCAGCGCACAAAACGCGTAGGCACCATGGGCTTCCGCATCAGGTCGACCGGATATGCCGCCTTCAAAGGTTTGGCCTGGGGAGCTATTAGTCCAAGGCCCGCCCCGTTCCGCAAGAAAATGACATACATCTGGCAACCCATTCAGGGAGTCCATCAAGCAACGTATTCAAACCGCGTGCTTTTGCTGGAGAATCCGAGCAAAGTTCGAGTGGGAGGTTAAAGAGAGTGATAACGACAGTGGCGCAGTACGCCCCTCTGCGTCAATTTAGCTTATACTCCTGCAACTTGTCCTTCTTCAGCATACCGAATATCTTCCTCTCCTCCAATTGACATTTGAAATCCTCCATCTTCTTGCTTCAACATACAAAGCCACTTCCACAGTGCCTTGCGATCGACGAGATCTAATGCTTCCTCTCCACCCACCATCGCTAAAGAGAGGATGATGGCATATGTCGGCGCAAGATGTGACATCTGACCATTTCCCCCTCCAAAACCTCCAGAGGCATTCTGTATTGGCCGGACAGTTGAAATGATCCTCTTCTGGTAAATCGAGATGTCCTCACCCATAGTCGAAAGCGCCGTTAGGGCCCAGTAAAACATCCAAGGCCTGCTGGCGTCTGCTGCAACGTAACCGGATGGAAGTTGCATCAGACTCTTGTGAATGAACTTGACATGACGGTCCCTGGTCAGTTTTGGAATACCATGCTGGTTATATTGAGCGTCCAGTTGAAGGCCGCTTAGAAAGGGCAGACACTCATCAATAGTCTCCTCTTGGATTTCAGATGTCTCCGTCTCGAGCGTATCACGGATTGGTGGGAGGGTCGTGAAAAGATCTGGGAAGAGGCTTCCTGATGCTGTGGCCACCGACATTGCAGCGTGTATCTGAGTAGGTCCGTCAAAGCTGCTCTCGGCTCTCTTTGACCTCTCACTTAGCTCTTCTAAGATGGCTCGCGATTGCCGCTGGTTGCTGTTCCCGGCAGGGAAAGTCACGATGTATGGCTCAGAAGAAAGCTGCTCTCGAGAATGAGAATGAAGAGGAAGAGAGGAAGAATTGGGGTCCTCAGCCATCGCTCGTCTTTGAAATATCACCCTTCGTTGGTGTTTCCTCCTTCCTTTGACCGTGAATGTCATGTGGGGTTGAGGTGTGCGGCGTCAGACTTGATTCGCTGGCCAAACTCTTCATATTGTTCTCACGAAGTCAGGGTGTTTTGCCTGTTAGTAACCCCGAATTGGGATTGGGAGGGACCGCCGTGTCTCTCCTCAGCTTTGAGGAGGGATGGAGAGATTGTGTACCGTAGGTACCTAGGTACATTCCATCGATCTCATCGTAAAAAATTCGTGATTACTCTGCCTCAACGTCGATGCTCCAAACTATCTGGATCATGTGATATGATTGTGCCTTGGCAGTCTCGCTTGTCTTATTGATTGCTTTTTGGTGTGTGCCAGTCTCGCCTGTAACCTTATTGAACAATTCGAACCATGAGCCGTGCTCAATTTCATTCCCCTCATCTCATCTCTGGTAGGTACAGCAAAGAGCTCAAGCCCATGGCAAGCACGGCTTGCGAGCTTGAAATATCTCGATGGAGTAATCGCCAAACTCAGCTGCGCGTAATTTATTATCCGCACTGGCTTTTGCGCTAATGAATCATGGCGATGCGCCCGTGAAGGAAGTAAGAAGATGAGCGGCTTGTTGCATTGCCTTTCTCACTCGAACTGCAGCAAACCGGCGGTTGATCCGAGGCTCAACACGAAAATTGCTAGCTGAACGATTGCATTATTGGACGAGCACTCTGTTCACTTTGCTCTGCCTTTGCATCGGCCATTCCCGGCTGCGAGATCTTCCAGTCGCTTAGACTGACCACCAACAACCACCAGCACGACAAGAAACTGCTGACTCTGACTCGATCGACGAGAATGCAGAGAATGCTGCGACGCTTGTCGGTTGAGAAGTTGTTTTGACTTTTCGGAAACATGAGATGATGGTGGCCTCTGCACCATGTCCTGCATCTTGTTTCTACGAAGTACAGTCCAGTACTGGAGATGCGACTTGAATCTGGATGTGCTGGAACGACGTGCAGACGATGCAAGATGGGAGAGCCATTTCTATCAATAGAAGCATCTCAACCGCTCGTTGTTCCCTGCATTATTACCGTTCTCAATTCAGCTTGTTACTTCCAAGTCGCAGCGGTAGGCTTGGTCTCTCATGTCTTCTACAGTACTAGACAAGATGCGCCGTCCATACATCCCACTCTACGGAGATCAACAGATCAGAGAAGGCCTGAGAGTCCTCGATCTCCTCCCGTCGCAGATCTTTGAGGCCAGCAAGCGAGACGTGCTTCAACTCCTGGGATACCCTTGAATAGCAACAGCAGTCTTGCTGCCATTGCACCGCGCGGTGGTGATGAATTGCCGTGTCGTCGCGTCGCAGTCTCTGTTGTGAAGGGGGATGCTAATACATTATTCTCCGTCGAGCCAATCTGGTTGTGTGCGAGGGAAGATCCGCGAGATTGTTGATAGCAGAGTGCGCAGTCCAGGTCTCAAGCGAAAACCTTGCATTCGTATTTCTGGGGGTTTGTGCTTGGTGCAGGCGCTGAAAAGAGACAGCTCAGAGTAGGAGATGGTGGGGGTTGGTTGGCATCCTGTTGGGGTGTTTTCTGTTTCGAAGGAGTTCTCCAACCTGTCAGTTGTCGCTTCTTGATCTTGCTTTCGGAGCTGTCAGTCACGCAAGTGTCAAAGATAAACTTTATACTTTGGAGTGCACACAGATTATGTACAGAAGTAAGTAGGAAGTATTGTACTGCATCTCCCTCTGCTCGTCCCTACAGTACTTTCTGACCTTCTTTTCCACCAAGTCATTACTGAGTTGCTCCTTCGCTCTCCACAAACATGTCACCAGTAGTTGAGGAGTATCCCTCTTGTCAATAAAATCTCCGACTATCGATTGTGGTGGTGCGCCCTGTCTCCATCCATCCTCGTCTCAGTCCCCTTCTCTCCCTCTCCCTGAAAGTAGCTTGACCTTGACGTTCGTAAGTCGAAATGCATATGGAGATGCCTCACCCTCGCCCTCGCCCTCGCCCTTCTCAACCCTTGACTCGCTTGGCCTCTGATATCTGGTCCTATCCGGACCTCGCTTGGCAGCCAGTCTCGCCATTTCCTCCATTCTCATCCTCCACATTCCCACCTTGCACGTCGCACGATCCATGATTTGACGTTAGCTCCCCCTCTTTCAACGCTTGCGCATCTCTATTGCTCTCGCAGGTGACCGTTCTAGTCCTATTTTTGCCGGGAAAAGCAGCAGGGCCGCTGCAGCAGAGCGCCAGCCCGTCGTGTGATTCGCTGTGGCTGGGGATTCGATCCAGTCTCGCCAGTGGCTGTCCCCCTCTATTTTGCTGCGAAAAGTGTTGTCCACACCGCTCTTCCTGCTGGATCGAGACGCCCCCCCGGCACTTTCAACCCTTCTCAAACTCGCTGCTTGCGCTGACGCCCTCCATCTTTGCTCTTCCAGCGACCTCACCGTCTCCCATCACCACCCAGCAAAGGGCGGTCTACCTCTCTTCTCCTTACAATAGAATTCACGATCCCTCATCCAACCGCAACAATGAGTAACTCCAATCTGGACTTCTCTTCAGATGGCCTGCTAGATCTCACCTTCGATCACCGAGACCCCCGATATCCATATACCTCAAATATGACCAACCGCTCGAGTTGGCCTCTCCCGCTCGAAATGGGCCCGGGAAGCGTTGATGAACGACGAGAAACTTCTCCCACGCACAGCATTCACCATCATCAGCAGCAGCACCAGCAGCAGCAGCAGTTCTCCCAGCCATCGCAAGCCAACTCGCCCAACTCCCTCCCAGACTGGTCATTGCAACAGGTTCCTCAACACCTGCCCCAATTCATACAGGACAACTCGTTAATGGGCACCCAATTCAACAACTTCGGCGCCGGTTTTCAATCACCGCTAGACACCTATATCCCAACCTCGCAAGCTGGTTATGACGGAGGACTTCAACTCGACGCACCCTTCAATGGCTTGGTACAAACGGTGGAGGCCCAGGCGGCAATGTGGGCGAACTGGCAAGATATTGAGAATGCCATGAATTTTGCTGTAAATGACGGCCTGCCCAGTATGAGCCGCCAGAGCTTGGGAAGCACATCGCCGACGGGAACATATCTCGAGGTGCTCTCGCTGCCCAGCTCAAGTAGTGACAATGGATGGGCCACTGTAGATTCTTTTGCCAACTATGATGCCTTCGCCCAGGCACAGAATGCCGCCATCTTCAATCCTGGACAAACACTCCATCTTCGAACTCACTCCGACTCGTCGCAATCCGATGGTACCGGCCACACACTAGACTCGTTTGGCAGCTTTGAGGAGATCTCATATCCACCATATTCCCCATATTCTCCTGGATCAGACCACTACCTCGAACAAAACACACACAGGAATTGCTACAATGGCGAGCACCACCACCACCACTCTCACTCTCACTCTCACGAGGTGGTGAGCCAAACCGTCAGCCCTGCTGCCGCCGTTGCTCCTGTAGCTATCAAGATGTCACCATCGAGTAGAACCACCCCATCATCATCCACCTCGCCACCTGCACGAAGAAACTCCGCACCAAAGAAGAGTCCCACCGCCAAAGCCACCAAGCCTGTCATTCGTCGTACGTCAAATGGAAAGAAGGACACCGAGAAGCGAGTTGGACGAAGGCGTGGACCATTATTACCTGAGCAGAGAAAGCAAGCAAGCGAGATCAGAAAGCTTCGCGCGTGCTTGCGATGCAAGTTCCTCAAGAAGACTTGTGATAAGGGTGAGCCTTGCGCTGGTTGCCAACCTTCTCATGCCCGACTCTGGCAAGTGCCTTGCACACGTATCGATATCAAGGACATTGGTTATTTCATGAAGGATTGGAAAGCCGATTATGAGCGTCACGTGGGTCGTGGTGTTTCCGTGTACAACATCAAGGGCTTCTCTCAAAAGGAGGAACTCATCTGGATTACTCACGGTTACGGATTTGCTATTCCAATCATGGCAAGAGAAGTCTACGTTACAGATGATAGCTGCTTCACCGTCAACTGGATCGAGACCGACCACCAAGATCTTATTGATTTTGATATCCGTACTGAGAGAATGTCTGCTGGTTCAGAGGGCGTGTCGAACGAGGCACTGTCCGAGTACCTAGATAAACACCTCGACGGTCCATTCGAGGAGTTCATCGATGACTACTTCGAGGGCACCCCATTCATCACTGAGATCTTGAAGACTGCCCACCGCTACTACGTCAAGGAGAAGGTCCCAGTCATTCGCAAGGCTCTCAAACTTGTTCTTGCCTATAACCTCACCATGCATGTCACCATGGTTGAGCAGAGGGGTGATGAGCACCCAATGGAGGGTATGGTTGACGACGAAGATTCCAAGTACAACGGCAAGATTGTTGCTCCCGTCATGATCAACTTCCAGATCAAGTGTGCCTTGGCCGATATGTGGCGTGAGCTGCAAAAGGAGATTCTTGAGGAGTTGTCATCGTTATACTCCAGCGTCTACAGCGGTGACAGACTCAAGAATTGGCCCACGATCTTCATGATCGCCTCAATCCTTCTTGCTGTCTGGGAAGAGATGCAATTCGATTGCCACTACCGCGTGCCTGATGCAGCAGCAGTTAACAAGTTCTGCACTGACATGGAAACTACTCCTGTTGGTGTTATTGTTGGCTTGTTCCATGCCATCTCCCAGAAGCTCCCTGCCTTCACCGACTGGGATACCCGACGACACGGCCAACTCCTCAACAACAACGTTGCCGTCTGTGATGCTATGACTGAAATGCGTGAACATGTGACCAAGCATGGTAAGTTTCATCCCTTGCTCTACCTTCACCGACATTTCACTAACATAGAACAGAATCTTACCTCAAAACTCGACCCGATGCCAAGTTTGACCGAAGAGACTTTGATTGTTTATCAAACAAGTTCCTCTCCAAGCTTGTCATCCGCGCCAACTAGGTTGCAGTCGTCTTGTGTGCCATATACATTTCTCCATACCTGCCACGATCTCCACTGATGTGAAGTGGTGGTGGGTGACTGTCTACTCAGTCATTGGACTATATCACCTTGTTCCCTTTGTACATTCGAAATTTGTCACCAAGTCCTCTCCTTTGTTTCGACGAAAAAACATTGGATCTATGGTCATCCGCTGCGCGCATGCGAGGAGGCACATTTTTATTCTGCTCACGTTTTCCTTCTCTATTTGATTTTTATCTGAATTTTTTTCATGGTCAATACCGGCATAGCGATGGTGGAAAGAGTCCTTGGAACGACACGCCCCCCCCTTAACGAAGTTCTTGTCAAAGAAATTGAGACGGCCCTGTATGAGAACGGATTTTTATGTTTTACGTTTACGTTTGCGTTTTTACTGATCGGAATTTCCCAGTAATGAGATCATGGATTTTCACGTTTACGGCTTGAATGGATTTTATGTTTTAAAGAGAAGAAGGGCAGAGAGAGAGTTACCAGCTTTTGGACAACGCTTGCGCTGTCACACATGTCAGTTATGGAAAGGGAGGATTTGATTTTTATGTTTTTTGTGATGGAGCAGCATCTTGGGCGTTGGAAAACCCATGGTAGCAAGCAAGCTCTGATTTGCCCTCGGAACTTGTTCGAGAGATGGTATAGGTGGGAGATCTCTGAGGTATTACTATTGCGTGTGGTGTACTCATGGGAGACTCTTCGGCTAGGCATTAAGTTTTAAAAAATGAAAAAGGAAAACATTTGAATTTCTCTACTATATCGTCTGCAATCTGTC
>JBAMDN010001039.1:0-11285 GCA_037074945.1 Tetracladium marchalianum
AGAAAAATGTAAAAGAGAATAAAGCTCCCGAGAGAGACTACTTTGGCACCACCAAGAATACTGGGCGTGGGGACTATTCCAAAAGCCGGGAGGTCAGCTCGTCTTCTTCCACACCTCACATTGGTTTTCAAGACAAGGGCAGGCAGCCATCTGCAGATGAGGCTTCTTCATTGATTAAAGAGAGCATACGAAGAGCAACATCTGGAGGAAACTCTTCAGCCAGAGAGTCTCCAGGAACCAAGAGTGATGATACTCGGGTACAACATGCTAGCTCGCCTAAGCACCCTTACAAGAACCAAAGCAATCAAAGTTCCAACGAGAAGTTTCTTCTGGGCGAAGTGCCGAAGGGTAAGAGGGCTGGTACCTCGAGGACCAATTCCGAGGCGGATTTGAGTGAAAGCAGTACCCCTCGATCCACCAGCACTACTCTTCCAATTCGTAAAGAAAGTGCGAACAACGTTCCAAGAACAGATTCTCCTAAAACTCTTCTTGCAGCCGACAAGGTTGGAACTCCAAGATCGTCTCAAGACTCCAGATTCAGTGAAGAACCAAGGTCCAGACCTTCTTTGGAATCTAGTAACGCTTCGTTGCCGTACGGAAAGTCAATCACTCGAAAGGATGTTGGCATAAGCTCTGTCAGAAGCAACTTCCAGTCCAACAGCTCATCCGATGGAACAGAGACATCTCCATCAACAGCTTCCAGCTCAGATACTCCTGGTGTAACGCCTTCGACTAATGGCAATAGCAAATCAGGGCAAAATTTGACGATGTCGCCGAGAGATGACCTGGCACCACCTAGCAGAGCGCCTACACGCCCACCACCACCACAACAGAAACCAAGTGATTCTTACATGGTGCCTAGAGCCCCACCTCCACCTCCACCAACTGTTCCACAAGCCACGACAATTCCACCCAACAAAGATTCAGTGTCAACCAATGGTGTCCCAAGCTCTCCTAAACTACCAAGATGGAGTGCTGGAGGCGATTTCACGATGGACGAAGATATGGCAAGGATTCTGGGAGGCACCGATGAGAGTTCACAGTCTATCCTGCGCCGTGTTTCAAATGCTGTCCGACATGGCAGAAATAACAGCGAGACCAGTAATACTGCTCGTCAAACACACGGCCGAAGTATCAGCGAGACAACCCAACGAATAACCCAGTCGCCTCGTTGGCCCAAGACACCAATTGCAGAAGATGCAGTGCTTGACGCAAAAGACATCAGTAGCCCCATCTCTGTTACTTCGCCAGTATCTAACGATGATCCTGCTTTATTGCGAAGACAGCTCCGAAACTCGGAACAAAGAGTTGCTGAGCTTGAGCGACAATTTGTTTCTGAGAAGGATCTAGACTCTTTGAACAAGAAATTGGTCGAGAAGCGCAAGACAGTCTCGGTACTTGATTCGCAAACTGAGATCATGATTCGCCAGCTGGAGGTCTTAGCGGGATACGTGGAGAGAGCAAAGGATTCAAAACAACCCATCAACATTGCAGAATTGGAAGATTCTGCTATCAAAGAATTCGTTCAGAAGTTGGAGCGCCTGAAGGAGACGATGGCTGGAGCAGTTGAGACTTTGTACGAGGAGCGCAACGAGTTATTGGAGGAGAAGAACCAGATTATGGTCGATCGTGATCGTGCATTAGTAGAATTTGAGCAGTTATCTTCAAAGAACGCTCAACTTGCTGATATGAACAACGATTTGACGCACCAAATCCAGGAACGCTTCAAATCACAAAGCATTCAAGGCCATAGCATTGACAGCCCCCGACCACCAATGAACGGCCTTGGTATCTACACTCATCACAATAAGGACAAGTCGAGCGCCTCAATTCAAATGGATGATGGTAGCCTCCGCCCCTCTACTGGTACGACTTTGTTTGGCCCTGGAAGCACTGCCGCGGATCAAGAAGGCATGGAGCCGGCGACGGTACTTTCTGCTCCTCACGTGGTCAACATTCGCAAAGGACAGGCAAAGAAGTTCAATTGGAAGAAGGGTGGTCAAACAGTAGCCAAGGGCGTGTCGAAGGGTTTCAAGGGAGCTTTTTCATCGAATCAACAAGATCGAAATGCTCAGTGGCAAGGCCAATCCGGAGACAACATTGGAATGCCATACAACATGACTGTTGCACCAGTGGACTCGCCAGCTGGCACTCAGCCGGGTAACGTTCAACGAGCGCAGACGAGCGATCCAGCGAAGTCTGGATTTGGAATTTTCGGCAAAAAGACCAACACCATGCCTAAATCAGTGTCAACCAACAATCTCTCAATTGCTGAAAACCCTTCGACATTGTTCGGATCCGACTTGGTCGATCGAGCTGATTACGAACGTCGACAGATCCCAAGTGTTGTCACACGATGCATTGAGGAGGTTGAACTCCGCGGTATGGATGTTGAAGGTATTTACCGAAAGACTGGTGGTAGTGGACAAGTCAAATCTATCCAAGAAGGATTTGACCGAACAGAGGATTATGATATCTCCGACCCAGGATTGGATATCACTGCCGTCACCAGTGTTCTTAAGCAGTACTTCAGGAAATTGCCTACTCCACTTCTCACATTTGACGTGTATGATCGGGTTCTCGAGTCAAATTGTAAGTCGCCAATGTCCCGACATTTTGCTGCATCACTAACACATAATAGCTGTCGAGGACGAGGAAGATCGTTGCATTCATCTCAGGAACACCTTCAACATGCTACCTCCTAAGCATCGCGACTGTCTGGAATTCTTGATTTTCCATCTGGTCCGAGTGGCCATGAGAGAGAGCGAGAACTTGGTAAATCTTACCGTAACCTTGAAATATTATGTCCAGCTAACGAAACATAGATGACCCCCAAGAATCTTGCAGTCGTCTTTGCACCAACAATCATGCGCGACAACAGTTTGGAACGCGAGATGACTGACATGCATGCCAAAAACAATGCTGTTCAATTCATTATCGAGAACAGCCACGAAATCTTCGCTACATAAGTAAATGCAACACAACTCAACTCAACAACCACTTACATCACCCGCGCCCAAGTTCATGCCATGGCCAATATGTTAGGCTCCATCCCGCTCGCGATAAATAAATCACCATTACTGCTCCCATGAAGGGTCTTCACTTGGATTGATCTGCCCTGAGATTATTTAAAAGAAGGGACGGGCGACAACTGACGCCATTGTTTTCTACTTCACATACCCCCGTTCTTACACAACAAAATAATCCCCATCATCTAACTTTTATAACACGGCGTTTAGCCCCTTCTTTCGTCGTCAGGAACAAGCATATGATATCTGTTCCTCTTTGACTGCTGCCTTTCCATTTCGATTTCGCCTCGTTCTATTTTTCTTCGGTTTCGTGGGGAAAGCTTGCGAAATTTTGATATCCCGGTTCTTTTATTACTCCGCTTCTTTTTACAAAACTTATGATTAGGGTGGAGGGGAGTGGGGAGGAGAGAGATTTGTATTTATGATGATCATTGGTGGAGGAGGAGTTGAAGATGGAGAGAGGGGGATATTCGATTCGACTTGGAAAGTGAGGAGCGATGGATGGATGGGTGGGAGAATATGAATGGGGTCTTTTGAATCGTATGATCCTTGTGTATATTTAAAGGAAACTTATGAGACCGAGAGAGAGGAGGGAGTCTGACAATGTGAAAGAAATGATTCGATGCGACTCCTTTTGCTATCTTGGTTTTGCTGTCCATATTTTTGCTGTGAAGCAACATGATTGAAGGGTAATGTTCTACGTGAGTGATCATGGGACGATTCGAAATGCATGTACAAGCCCAGCACAGTAACATAAGAAATAGGTTCCTGTTTATGCCCTCTTACATAGCATATTTTTCGATTCAATCACACCAACCGACCCAGCTTCCTCCCTCCCCTCACTCTTCACACACCACAATTCGGGGGGGAATGGGTCGGCCATACCAGTAAGAAGAATTAAATTTAATATGCACAAATGTATTAAGAAGAAACGATCACACAGATAAGCGAAGTAAGGTACAATAAGGTAGCCAGTTTTGCATGAAAAATAAACACCCAACTTCCCAAACCACCAACGCAAACCCAACCAACAATACCCCCAAATCACACCAACTTTTGTTTCGCAAAAAACCAAAAAGACCCTCAACCAACAATAGTAGTAGTAGCGGGTTCAGATTAAGGACACCCCAAAGAAAAAGAGGAGAATGAATCAACGACGTCCTGCCTGCGTACACGCCGTTGATCTATCAATCGATCCCATATCATCCATTGAGTGTTTGGTTTGGGTGGGGAAACAAAGAAGAGAAGAACCACAGAAGCAAGAAACTGTAAAATATCCATCATGCAACAAGAAAGACAAGAACCCCAACAAAGCACGCCGCGCCCCAAACGCAACCCAAAAACTTTCATCCCCTTTTCTCAATCATCCATCCTACTTGTGTAACTCCGTATGTGCATGAATTATGGCTTGGCGTTTGCTTTTTCCACTGCCCAATGCAATTGATGCAATTGTTACGACGAGGCGGCAACCTCCCTCTGCCTCTTGACGATATAATATGTAATCAGACTTTTGGGATCATCCTTCACGCCACCGCCCAACGCACTCCAAAACGCCGACTCCCCAACGCGTTCATGCACACTCACGCACAATTGCACGGCATCCATCCTGACTCCGCTCTCGGAACTCTCCAGACATCTGGCGGCTAATTCGCACATACTTGCGACCTCGGATGCAGTTGGCGTGTAGGCTTCTTTCACGTCAAGGATTTCTTTGAGGATGTGTAGGCCCATGGAGAGGGTGCGGCAGCCTTCGAGGGTGGAGAGGGTGGTGGATGTTAGTTGGGAGGAGATGGTACTGAGAGTGTGTGTTGGGTCTGCGAGAGTGACTAGCTCATCGGCGAGGATTTCGAGACCGCTGACGATGTAGGCGCGGGCATCATAGCAGCTGCGTGTTGTGAGAATTGATTCGATGCCTTTGAGGACGTGGGGACGGAAGGATTCGCGATCTTTTTTGTAGAGAAGTTTGATTGTCGCTAGGATTTGTGCTTTGACGTCTTGGACTTTTTCGGGGGAGAGGTTGGTTAAGGGGGATTCGAGGTATTCGAAGAGGCCGAGGAGGAGATCGTTGAACTTTTCTTCCGAGATCAGGGTTTTGCCATCCCGGATCATGCCTTGCAGTTTGCGGAAAGCGTGCACGTCCAGAGATTTAGCCTTGATTTTGTTGATACCGCTGTCCAAAAGACGGGAGTTTTGCTTGAACTTCTCCGGTGACATAGGAGGTAGCTTATCGGAGTCCTCTCCCTTTTCCTGTTTAACGACACTTGATACATCTTCATTGAACGGGACTTCCGCAAGGACAGGAGCTGCCACGACTGGTCGAGGGGTTGTTTGGTCATCTGTATTGGAGAATGGATCCTCATAGACCTTCATCGGCCGTAATGGCGTAGCAATATCATCATCATCTGACGAATCTGCTACAATCGGCGCGGAAGCTTTCTGTGGTTTCGATCCAGTAATCGTAGGAACGACAAGTGTGAAGTCTTCATCAGCTCTTGAAGGACTTGAAGACACTAGATGAGCTGATGACTTTGCCTTCGCTAAAACCTTGGCCGGGGACACACGAGGCGATGATGCAGCGGGTCTGGTGGTATTCCTGACGGGACTGTTGTGACTTGACTGACTTGCGTGACTCGAGTGACTAGTATTTGGTCTCTGGACAAGTCTCTTCGGGCTGACGGTTACAGTACTGGAAGTCTTAGTCTTTGTGGTAGGTCTGGTGGAAGGACTTGTGTTGGTATCACTATTGCTAGGTGCATGTCCTGGACGACGGACAGAATATGGGCCAGCAGTTGCAGGTCTTGTGGCAAGCTCAGGTCGAGGAGCCGGACGGAACTTTGTTGGTCTCATCGGAGCTACCGAGAGACCTCCATGGGACACAGCTGTTGTAGGATCTGGCCGTGATATCCTGACTGGGCCAGCATCGGAGTTGTGAGACGAGGTGGATGTTGAGTGGGAAGCGTTCGATGTAGTTGAAGAACCGGAAGCTGTTCGCGCAGGCGAGAACGAAGACATTGCCGAACCTGGTCGAGCAGGAAGACCTTTATTTGCCATGGCAGCCTTTTTTTGTGCCAGCATGGTCTCGCGTAATGATGGCTTTGGCGGGCCTGTCGTACTCTTGGAGAATCCTAACCCTGGGCGGGCACCAGCACCAACGTCAGGTTTCTTGGGCGAATTTGGATTGCCAGGGGCGTTCTCTAATAATCTTTGCTGTGTTGGCTCGAGGCTGGCTGAAATTCTAAAGCACTATTAGCAAGTATATCAGCCATGAAGGATAAAAAATCGCACGCTTCTGCTCTTGCCGGCCAAATAGGCGAGAATATCCAGTATGTTGCTCTCATATTCTCTCGGACAGCAGGATTTGCATCCGCCAACCCTTTCTTGATACACTTTTCAATCAAATCGAGTCCACCAGAATGCTCGATGTGATTCTTGTGATGCGCTTCTTTTTTCAAGATCGTCTGGAGCCATCCAGTGGCATATGTTCTTGGCTGAACATTCTTGTCCTGACAAGCACCCCAAACGTGTTGCATGATTCGAGTACTGTAGGTCACCTTGCTCACAATGATATCTACCGTGAGGTTTCCGTTCTGAGAAGCAATCTTCTTCGTTCCACCACAGAGCTTGATGAGATTCTGCAACAGAATTTCAACCATCGGGTCTAATCCTGGACCTACGTTTCTTGCCACCTCTTGGATAAGACTGCATCCTTCCTTGCACAGACTTGTTCTTAGCGAATTTACTGCCTTCAAAATTCCATCCAGAAGACCCTTGATGCCTGCCAAAAACGTTTCCATGTAGTCATTCGGGGCATTGCCAGCATTAAGTCTCCTCAACTTAGTACAACTTTGCTCTCGCTTATACCAATTTGCCTCGGATTCCTTTCCTTCAAAGTGAGGGTGCATATCCTTGAAAATATCCTCTAATTCGGCACGAGTATTGACATAAGACGGTTCGACATGCTCGACCTTTGCGTCTACCGATGGAGTTGACGGCCTGGCGCTAGACATCGAAGATACGCTAGTCGATAATATTGGTCTGGAGGTTGGCATTGCTGAATCCATTACTTGCTCTGCAGAGCTGTTGGGACCTAGATGGGCTGTAATCGCAGCTACAATCGCAGGTCGAACATTGAAAATCTTCATCTGCTTCTTCAAATCTGATTTGGCGGTTCCAGGCGCATTTCTGTTGGTGGTCAGTGGTTATATCTAGAATCCGGCAGATCAGGTACGTACTGGAACAGCATAATAACGGTATTTCTCGCAGTGTCTCTGACGATACCATCCGCATCTTCGAGAAGCTCCATCAAGGTCGATACGAAACTCTTAAAGGGCATACCATTCTCCTGGTGCATCTAGCCAACATGTCAGCAAACTGCGCATTTTCCCCATAACTTGTGGAATATACCTGGCCCAGCCATACTAGCGAAGCTTCCTTCATCCGCGCACTCTTCCCAACCAAACCAATGTTCTTGACCACTCTCTCCACATCCATTGGAGTAGCTTTCCAAAACGTAGTCAGACACTGCGCCGCAAGCTGCCTATATTTCTCCTTCTGGTCCCCCATCTTCTCAATTACCAAAGGTAGTGTGCGACCAGCTTCCTTCACAATATATTTAGGCTCCTGTCGGGATAGTCGAGTGAGCAGGTGATTCAAGGTCGAAAACCCCGCATTGACGATCACCGCGTGCTGTGAACTCATGGATATCCGTATCGCCTCGAACAGTGGAATAATACATGGCTCGTGGACGTTGTTTTGTTTAATGCAGGATTTGATATTGTTGATCTGGTGAACTTTCGCATCGTTCGAGGCATCTGTTCGGAGAATCGCCAGCAGATTGGCAACCTGCTCTTCTGTGATTTTCTCACCCATGTCTGCGGATGGGCGAAAAGAACAACAAGGTCAATTTCTGTTGTTGTTGTGATGCTTGGTTAGCGGAATTTCTGAGGGTTGTTTTGGTTTGTTGCAAGTGATTTTGGAGAGAGGAGTATGACTGGGATGTTTGGGATAACGGATCTTCCGATTGCGCCAACAAGAGGGGGAACCAAAGGGAATTGCAGAGGTTGGAAGTCTTACATTTCCAAAAGTGATGTCTCACAAGGTTATGGAGGAGGGGAAGCCTTAAAGTCGCGCCGACGCCCAAGATTGAATGTTTAGGTCGCGACAAAACGCCAAGAACGGTTACGGTGGTTGCTATCACCCTTGTAACCCAACCGAACCGCGGAACATGAGCTGGAATTCCGCCGACGACATTCCATATTTCCCACAAGAAATCTGAGATAAACACAACATATTAGAGGAAGAATTGTTTGTCTTTGAAAAGCTTTTGATCTCACAGCATATCTTAGGGCTTGACTTCTTTGGTAACATTTACAAACACTTGTTGGTTTCATACAACTTGGTGGAAGTCTACATCTGAGACCAGCATCACTTCTACTATTTTCTCAAGACATTCACGAAGAAGACAGATCACAGATATCTTTACACCACGTATACTTATTTATTCTCAAGATGACGGAACTTCCACAAACATCAGTCTTACCACCCTCGATATTCATACCGGCTCAGTCCAGAAGAGATCAAGCACCTCTACCCATTCTGCCCAAACCAACCTCAATGCCACCCCCACCAACCCAGCAACCCCTTTCAACTGAATCCTCAGATTCCACAGAATCTTCAAACAAATACCCTAAATTCCCCCTCCCCAAGCTACGGCTCGAAATTCGTGACCTCAACCACCCCGGTACCATCGAATTTCTCAATGCCGTCAACGCCAGCACTGCGCTCGCGACATCAGTGGAACGTGTTCTAACACTATTATACCACACTCCGGACTACCCCACTACGACTGTCCCCCCAACACGTTCTGTAACGCTCGTTCTTCGCTCCATGGGAGGTGTAGCCTACACCACCGGCTCTGAACTCGACGACGATCACAAGGAAATCCACTTCTCCTTAGACTACATCCATCAAATATCCGCATCCCGCAAAGCAGATGAGATCATGGGAGTCTTAGTCCATGAGATGGTACATTGTTATCAATACAATGCTTTTGGAACTTGTCCTGGGGGTTTGATTGAGGGATTAGCAGACTGGGTACGTTTGAATGCTGATTTGAGCCCGCCGCACTGGAAGCAAGAGACGAGTAAGAAGTGGGATGCTGGATATCAGCAAACGGGGTACTTTTTGCAGTATTTGGAAAAAAGGTTTGGAACTGGGACGGTGAGGAGGTTGAATGAGAAGTTGAGAATTGAGAAGTATGAGGAGAAACAGTTTTGGACGGGGTTGTTGGGCGGACTGGTGGAGCAGTTGTGGGCGGATTATCAAAAGTCTCTTGAGAAGAAAGGCGATAGTGAAGAGGATTGTGTGCTTGTTAAGAAGGAGAATGTGAGACCTATTACGACAATTGTTTTGGAAAAGGAGAAGAAGATTTGATAGTTTGACTTGCGAGTTGAGGTATCCAAGATTCTTCCCAAAAGCCATTTCCCTCTCTAAATCAACCAGAAGTACTCCCTGTTCAGGTGATAAGACTGCGCGAAGATAAAGACCGTCCTCCAACACCATGCTTTAAAACGATCAGACATCAGCTTCCCCAAGCAGCCTCAACACCATGGCAGTTACCCAAACTATTCAAAAATCCAATCTTGCTGGTGTCCTAAGTCTACCAGGCCCTGTTAACCTGTACAACAGTCTACCACAACCCAAAAGTCAGCTATCTGCCTGAATAATATGCATCCTAAAAAGAATTGCAAAAAGTTCGCAGGGCCGTGGTTCCTCTGGGGTTCCAGAGGTTTGGGCGGTACTACATCTTTGCTACCGCACAAAAGGAAGGGGCTTCCCAGATGTGACCTCAGTTCCCCAGCTCGTCTTGCCGTTCCGTCGATCACCCCTGCCTCGAAAGATAGAGCTGATATCCACAGAGTCACTGGAGAAATTGTTGGACGCTCTCGGCTTACTTTGTCATATGAAGAAGATAGGGAGATTTAAAGCCGACTTCCGTAAAGATTAAGTCGCGGATGTAAACAAATAGCGAGCCGAATGTCTCGCTTACGCCATCCGTTTCCGGACGAAAAACAATATAATAGAACTCACCTGTTGCGTAATCTTGATAAAGTCACTATCCTCCTCGCTCAACATGGCCCCGCCTCTACTCTCTACTGTCGACGTCGTGATCCCTCCATGTGGGTTCGCACTCCTATCCATACCAATACCAATGCCATCACTTCCGCCCACGCTCAAAATCTTCTCAAAATCAAGCAATTCCTCCTCGCCAGAACTCATATTTCCACCAAAGATACTTTGACCGCGTTGTTGGTACGAGGAAGAGGGACGATTGGCTTCGGAATTAAAGTGGACCGAAAATGGACTGGGGGATGGAGGGAAGAGAAAGGGCGAGTAAGTGTTAACGAATTGAGTGGAGGGAGGGAGGAGAACGCAAAGCTGTGCGGGTGAGGATGCGTTAGTGATTAGGTTTGTATTCTGGGATAGAATTTTTGGTTTCAATTGTTGAAACAAAAAAATTGCCTTACCATTCCAAGGTATAATTCAATTGCACTTGTTATCCAAACAGGGTAATAGGACCAAGTGAAATCGGTACTTCGTGTGAGTGATGCCTTGGAGAGGAAATACGTGCGTGAGATTCCAGCTCCTATGGAAGAGAATCCGAGAACGAACATAAATATTAGGACGGCTTTTTGTCTTTGAGATGGTTTGGAAGAGAGAACTGCTGGGATAGGGAGGATGATGATTATGAAGTCAGTAATGGTGTTGAAGATTCCTGATGTGAGGAGGGTGGAGCTCGCGAATGAGTCTTGCCGTGATGTTGTTGATGTTGACCAAAAGTTTTGAGGATCTCTGCATTCGAGATTTGAAGTTAGTACGTGCTTTCCTCCTTGGTGATCAGGATTGATGGGGGAAGGAAGGACTGACTGGTATTGAAACACCACAAGAAATAAAGAGACGATACCCTGAATTGAAACCAATCCAGCAGCACAAGTTGTTAGACCTCTCCAGAAGGAAGATGTGCTTGACATTATCCTCCGCACTAGTACCATCAAAGATAATTTCCCCAGCGTGAGGGCGGAGATGAAGAGGACTTCTGCTGCGAACACCATCTTAAACCCATTGATAAGAGAGGATGGTGGGATATCAATCTACCGGTGTAAGATGCTGTAACATGTGATTGGAATGAGAATGATACCTGATGCCTGTTCCACTTGAAATCGTCGTTTGTAAGTAATGTTGCGACGAAGTAGAGGG
>JBAMDN010001040.1:0-73913 GCA_037074945.1 Tetracladium marchalianum
CAAAGATCAGCGAGAGAAGAACAACCGAACAATCCTTGAAGCTCGGACCCCAAATTCCCCCATAGAGCAGGTACACAAAGATGTCTCGACAGCGCGAGGAAGGCAGTACAGCTGCCAAACAAATGCCAATACCTCTCGGATCGCATCCTACGAATGGACGAGGCAACACTGAATCACGAATCCAAACGCATCCCGAACCAGATTCCCTCTCCCTCACAATGGATATTGCAGATATACCTTCTCTCCTCTCGCGCCTGGCCAGCGATGAGGATGCCATGCGCAAAATGGCCGTCTTTAAGCTGCAGTCTTCGATAAATGATCCTTCTTTCGCAGATCAATTCATCGTCTCTGGCGGTCTCAGCATCTTACGTCGACTTATCATGACAACAGGTGGAAATACCCTCGCATATTCGCTACAATCCCTCTCGCGACTTCTGGAAGTTGATATGGGCTGGGAAATCTTTGAGCAATCCGGGTCAGGCGAATTGGTGGAGCGGTTGGTTGAGCTGATCGTTACGCATCCACTGGTTAATATCTTGAGAGGTGCTATGGGCATTCTCGTGGCTATTGTGAGCCATCCGCAATCTTCAACGGGCAAGATCAGAGTCCCGACCAATTTTGGGTTCAGGGCCCTGAAACCTGCTGTGGCTGTCTATCCGCAGTTCTTCGAGATGGTGGCTTCGCAGCTTAATTCCGCGGATCATGCGTTGTGTGCAAATGCGTTGATGCTGCTGAATGCGTTGATGAGAGATGCGATTACGAATGATCCCGGACACCAGAGAGATGTCAGTGGTGGTGGGAAGAGTAGTAGTGGTACTGGGGAGGAATGGCCGAAGTTTGTGAAGCGGTTGCAGGATTTGGGAGTCATGAAGGCGGTGTATGCTCTCATGCAGAGCTCAGCACTGCAGGATTTGGCACATCCGTTGTTGGAGTTTCAGGGGCTGTCAAAGGTGTTGTTGAGGAAGTGGAGGGGCGTGCAGGTTGATTTGGAGAGGCCGGAGCATAGGAGGGCGTTGAAGGGATTACATCTTATGAGTGCGCCGGAGAGGAAGGAGGTCAGTCACTCGCAGGCGGGAAGTACGAGTCGTGCAGAGGAGGTGGGCGAGTTGGGTGGAAGGAAGGGAAGTCGAAGGCATAATCCAGAGAAGTGGAGGCGGTTGGGTTTCGAGACGGAAAGTCCTGCTTGGGAGTTTGAAGATACTGGATTCTTGGGTATGATGGACCTGACGGATTACGTGCGGAAAGAGGAAGATTCTTTTCAAAAGCTATTGTTGGAACAGTCGTCGAAGCCATTACATGAGAGATGTCCGATTGCCAGAGTTAGCTTGGCTGTTACTACGATTCTGTACGATCATTTCGAGGTGGAGAAGTCGGACGTGGAAGATGCAAAGGCATATTTGGTATTGGAGGGTTTGAGGAACTACGACAAAGTATTCCGTCCTCTCCTCCTCCAATGGTCTCGGCTTCATACTGCAAGTATACACTCTTTTTTCCGTCTGTGGAAGATCACCGGAGCCGAACAAAATGATTTCGACAAAGTCGCCGAGTTGGTTCGCATCCTGATCGAACAAGTGGTTGGTCAGGCCACACGTACCAAAGACGTTGTCGATATTGAAGAAGAACTTGCTGAGTTTGAGTACTCCCGTCTACGAGAGCTTCAAATGGAAGTTCTGGATATCACATTTGAAGAGCAATGGGGACATCATCTCCAAGAAATCCGCGCCGAGCTTTCCAACGAGGCTATCCAGTTCGTCAAAGAACAACGTGTTCGATGTCTCCTAGAAGGCGCATGGTTCCAACGTAACATCCTCCGAAAAGGCGAATCAGAATCAACAATCGGCTGGCGCTTCCTTCGACTCTCGCACAATCGTCGTTATATTCATTACGCGAACTTTCCATCAAAAACGGATCAATCTCCGACTCTTGAGATGCTACCTGAGAAGATTGATCTCAATACCATCAGTTCCGTTGCTTCGAATGTCTCTGCCCTTCACAGAAACGGAAGATACCACTACGACGACGACGAAACCTCATCCATCTCCTCAGCCTCTACAATCACCACTCGTCCCTCCCCCGCCACCAACTTCAAACAGGTCGCCAAAATCAAGCACTCAACCACCAAAATCACCATTCACGCCTACACCGGCCCACCATCCGACGCCGAACGACCCATCATGACGCTCCACCCCGAAAACAACAGTGTGGCGAGTGAATGGTTAGATGGTCTCTTGCTGCTCATGAATCAGGCACCGATCACGACTGAGACGAATAAGATGATTGAGTTGGTTGCAGATTATGGGTTGAAGATTAGGTTGTTGAATGTTAGGGTGGAGGAGGATATGAACGATGGCGAGGATGATGAGGATGGGAGTAGGCAGCGGGCGAGGGAGGGGAGGGGTGTAGTGCCTAGTCGGGAGGGGTTGGATGAGGAGTATTTTTATGCTGCTATTTGAGCTTGTCACCTCTTTCATATTGATCTATGAAATGGCGGTATTTATGGGAAAATAGAGGATAGTGGGTTGGCTGATACAGACAGTCTGGTTCTCGTTTGGTGTGTTTCAGTTTTCTTTTAGCATTTGTCTGTTTCTGATGTATTATTGCGAGGAGAAAGGAAGGAAGCAAGCAAGCTAGAGGAGGAATAGATACCCTTGATTTTTTGTTGGACTCTGCTGGTTAGATCCTTTGTCACCATATAGTGGAGTAAATGTATGATAAGTAGTGAAAAAAAGTACGCATTTTAGACTTTTTTTCAATGACTCTCAAGCATAGTCTTCCTTCTAATGATGATACTATTTCTGGCTCTCTTTTCCTGATCATGCTCATGGAATTCTTTCTCGCTTCTTGCCACTCCTACGAAAAAGGACGCAAATGGAAGGGGCATAGTTTTTGCATCGAACGAGGAATATATACTTGAATTGAAGTGAATCTCTCTCCCTTCCTCCCTACTTATATACACCAAACCAACCAAAACAAAATTTTCCAAAAATCCCAATCGTCTTCTCTATATACACCCGTCTTCCCCTCCCCAGCCCCACTCATCCATCCCCTCTACTCTCACTCATCGCACCCGATCCATGCTACTCTCGGATCACAACACTACAAAGCAGCCAAAACAGCATCATAAGCAGGCTTCGGTGCAAAATTTGCATCAAACAGCAAAGGGGTGCTACTCGCCCGCCACGAATCCGGATCGCGAACTCCCCAGACCGTCACGCCGACGCATTTGGGTTGGTTGAGGCATGCGTTGATTGTCTATTTTTTTTCATTCCCATTAGCTTTTGGCGGTGAAACAGGAAATATGGGGTGGAAGGAGAGGGGAAAGAGGATGGAGAGTGGAGTGAGTGGGGATTGGGATGGGTGGGGATTGATGCGAGGAGAGAGAAGGTATATATGAGAGAGACATACGTTAACGTAATCAGTAGGAGCAGCACCGACGATATCGATTTCAGTCAAGGCTACTTCGGCGACGTTTGAAGCGGCGAGAGCGTTGAGGGCTGCGGCAGCGGCGCTACCTTGGCCGGCTTGGACATGGGCTTGGGATCCTAGATGAGGAAGGGAGTTTTAGGTGTTGTTCTTGCTTTGGGGGTATGTAGACGGGAGAGAGTGGAGTGGAATGGGGTGGGAATGGTGAGAGGAGAGGCAGGTGAGGAAGAAGGAAAGAGATACGTACCAATACCATCAATAGGAACGCCAGCTGCAACCCACTTGTTTACATGTGCGACCATACCAACGGTTACTTTGGCGTAGGTTGCTGAGTCGAGACTATTCGCAAAATTATGTTAGATTTAAACGTGTGATTGTTTGTACGGGTTCCAATGAAGGTGGTTGATATTGCAAGAAAAAAGGTGTCAAAACGCACTTATAATCATTGATATACAACTTGCAAGCCGGATCGGCAAGACGAGCAGCGCGGAAAGCGATGCCGATGAAATCTTCACCGAGAACACGAGAGAAGACGGAGTCGCGAAGACCACCTTGTTCAGTGAATACCTCGTTGACGACGTCCTACTCGAGATATTCGAATTAATTTAAGGTCTTCTAGACAGTGGATTCGTTCTCTAGTGAGAAACAGAGAGATGTAGAGCCATGGTGAAGGAGTGGTAACTAACCCAATGGAAAATCTTTCCCTTATACCTCCCCACAACAGCAGCGATATGTGCCTCAATGACAGAGATCAAATCAGCTCTGTCAGTGATAGCCGAAACCCAAGCAGGAAGTTGAGAGTGCCAAACAAGCGTGTGTCCACGAATGCTCTTGTTGTTAGCAATGGCCCAATCAACGAGGTAATCTGCTGTGGCCCAGTTGAAGACGCCTCTTGTTGCTGTTTTCCAAACAAGTCAGCACCTTCATCTTGTATCATCCTAATACTCAACTATCTCCACAGAACTGGCGAGGGATTTGGGAATTTTGAAGTAGAGAAGTGACATACGTTCAATACTCTCCCACTTCATCGAATTCTCAGGGGTGACCTGTCCAAATCTCTGTTGGATAACGACATCTGAACCAGCAGTGAGACGGTTCCTGTCAGTTGCAACACCAAAGTATTGTTTTCCTCGAGCCTTGAACTTGGCGTCTACGCTGGTAGAGCCAGCTGCTGAACCTGTAGTCGTTCGAGTGGTAGTGGAGAGAGTCGTTGCGCTGGCGCTACGGCTTGATGTTGTGTCAACAACCTGGGTTGTGACGCTTGTTCGGATGGTGGTGGAAGCGGTGGTGGTTCGGAGAGTTGTGGTTGTAGTTCCAGTGGATTGGAGACATTGGGAGTACCCTTTGTTTTTGGTTAGTTAATTATGGGTGTTGATTGAATTTCTCCGGTGATTTTAAAAGCTTACAGGCGCTGTTTGCAGGTTAATTGACGATCTTTTGGTTTGAATGGGGGGTCACTTACTTTTGGAATACACAAGTCCATCCTGCAACGCAAGTTGTTGGTCCTGTCCATGGAGTTCCACCACCTATCGCCCACATCAGTCAAATGCACATCTCCTTTCAAGCACAAAGATGGCCATACACTTCTCCCATGGACCAGCCTGAGCAGACACTACAGCTGGTGCCGCAAGAGCGGAAAGCACAGCGGCCAGGCAAACTTTTGAAGAAACCATCTTTTTGATGAAGTAAAAATATGTACACTGTACAATGTTGAGAAAATCACTTCCAGAGCGAAGAGTTGGAAAGTACCACAAAAAAGTGACCAAAACCAAAAAAAGAATGTATGTATATATAAAAGCGCAGCAAACAAGAGAAAAGGTACAGAGGCCGTTAATATATACATCGGAAGGCCTTGCCGTCACTGATACGGATAACGATCGATTGTTTAATATAACTTTTAGAGTGTTGGAAACATCTGACGCGAAAATGCGCTCGGGAGGGGCCTGCTTTGCCTCGGAAACAACACCCCTGAATTTTGAACGGAGTGGAGATTTGAATTGTTGTTTACAGCCTGAATTGTGAAAAGTGTGGGGAAGAGCATGTTTTCTGTGAACCTCACAGAGTTTAAACACGTTTTAATAGCGTCGTGAGCTATAATAATAATGTTTTGGTGAAATGAAGTCTAAAGATCGGACAACAGGAGAGGTAGGGACCTAAAAGAGAAAAGGGCTGAAATGGTGGGGTAGGAATTCCCCGCAATGTAACAAGTTTCAGATTCAACTAATTGGGACTGTAATTTCAACATACAATATATGTGACGGAGATGAGCCTGAATCGGAATATGGACAGTTTTTTGCAAGGCGGTTAACCTGGCCAGGGTTTTTCGGGTACTGGAGTGCCTAAACTCAATACTATGAAGAGCCCGCTAGCAATTAGGCTGGAGAAGGAGGAAAACAAAGGCTGTGTAAACAAAAGCTTGGCTAGATGCAGAAATGAGAACATATGTAAGTTGGAAATATTTCAAGTCGTTACATAATATTATTGTGGCTCCATATGGCGCCGAATTTGTAATGCTCACAACTCTACAATGTCAACATCAAAGCTAATACCCCACCGATGGCCACGACTGCATTTTCTGCACGACGAGATCCAGAACTGTTAGGAGTGACGGAAGCTGTGCTTCCACTGCCAGTAGCAGAAGGGCCTCCGGTGGTAGAAGCTGTTAGACTTCCGGACTCTGATGCCGTAGCGTTTCCAGCGGACACCGTCTTTGCTGGGTCCCAGAAAAGGAGCGCTTGGACGTAACTCAAGGCATTGTACTGCTCTCCAATTCCCGTCATGCTGGTAACAGTTGAAGTAGCGTTCCAGCTCAGTGTACAATTGCCTCCAGTAGCACTGCAGGTACCTGCAGCGGCTTTGGCAGATGAGATCAAAAGAGGACGAATTGTCTGGGAGATGTACGGAGCAGCCTGGACTGCGTCGACAAGTTGGTGAGCCAGCAAGCCCTTGAAACCTCGTTGATCTACGTTGCATTTGCCGATGAATTCACAGGCGGACTCTGTGGCAATTCCACCGGGGAAGAAGTAGTCAAGATTCTGTTTCAAGAGACCGTCCAGTACATCCTTCCATTTCTTTTGCGCATCTCCGGTGGTGATGTTGTACATAGTGGCAGCTCCGGTAATATATGTCCCTGCAGAAATGGAAAAGCGATTGCGATTGACTTGAGTACACCCATCTTCAGTGTTTGTACCGTCATTCACGCTCCAATTGTCTCCAACCAAACCAACTTTCTTCGACCAGTCGTACGATTTGGTGGCCCAGTCGGAGTATGTGGTATTCTTAGTAAGGTGCGCAAGACGGGCTGCCAATTGGAAAAATTGTCCATTCGTGACCGAGTTCTTGTAGTTGTAGCCGTTATTGAAGAGGAAAATCT
Organism: Tetracladium marchalianum; assembly: GCA_037074945.1. Lineage (NCBI taxonomy): Eukaryota > Fungi > Ascomycota > Leotiomycetes > Helotiales > Tetracladium > Tetracladium marchalianum. Next base: position 6,797 of record JBAMDN010001040.1, read on the forward strand.
GCCAGCGTAAACCTCCATCGCAAGACTTGTCATCCCAACGTTCCACCTGAGTTTGGAAGACAGCATCTGCGAGTTCAAGCCAGGTTGGCTTGCTCTCTCCTGGTAACGCCACCTCTGCTGCTGAGAGGGCAGCGAGACCCCATGTAGATTGATCGTCGTTTCCAAGGGAAGCAGTCTGGTTCTTTGGCATATAACTACCTTCGTCTCCCTTTTGGAACAGCAGAGCCTGGCTCGTAATATCGTTGTATTCATCGTCGCCCGTCAAAGCGTAGTATTGGATTAATACGTCAAACATAGCCCCTCCTTGCCAGAAATAATGTGGTCGCGGAAGGATTCCGGGAACTTCTCCTGGCTCGTTGCCATTGTAGAGGCTAACCAGACCTTTCGCAATCCCGGAGGCTGCTGTGCGAATAGAAGCTATGGCAGACTGTTAGCAGCGGCAGCAATTGTGCTGTCGGAGTGCGTACCTAAATCATCAGTGTTTAAGTCAATGCTTTGGACAGGGAGGACTGAGAAGGCTGCAAGGGCAAGGAAGCTTTGGAGTTGCACCATTTTCGAATGGGCAAACAAAATGAATGACTAGGGTAAAAACGAGTGTATGTGGTGCAAAACCTAAAGAGCGTGGAAGGAGAAGGAAATATAAGAAGTCACTAAGAAATGAAGCGTACAATGCTCTCTCACGCCAAACAGACAATACGAGGACTGGGCTGGGCCAAGCGACAAAGGAGCAAGACGCGTAGTGCTCAAGGGCTTGACCTTGCACCTGGTGCTTACACACGTGACTTCAACGTCTTGATCGTGGGGTTCCTGGGTGCTATTGATAGGCCTAAGGGAACTCAAGGAGCTCAAGGAATTGTGCCTTTTTCTCGGTTTAGTCAGGCAGAGATGCCATGACATCTTCATTTTATCCATATCCTACGCTGCTCATACCGTAATCGCATACGTCGAGAAGTGGATGATCACCTGCCGAAGTAAGTCATAGAAGGTTATTTCAATTTCCAGATTCTTATGCGTAAATTCTTGGAAGCAACAAGTCATTCCATGAAGCTCTATCCGCACTTCCCTTCAACCCTTTTGCCTTCTATGGTTTCTATACCTTGTGTGCGTACATTCAGCGAGGACATCTTGATCGGATGAATGAGTTGTCTACTTCGGGATGCATGGAAGTGCATAGGCATCTCCAAGTGATTGCTTCGATAAGCCAGTTGGGTTAAACGAAGCAATCTCGAATGTCCATGGGCCATCTTGGCATCTCCCTGTGCCCCATTTCCCCCTTGTCCCAACACTGGGATTCGGCATGCAATTGCTTCTCTTTTCATCGACCTCTTCTGTTCGTCTTATCCCTTTCTTCTCCTGTCCCTCCCCGCAAAACCTCAAGTTCAACGTTCGTTCGGGTCCTTTACATGGAATTTTTGCGTTTTCGCGACGGCAGACATCATGTACAGTAGGCTTTCAACGCAAGCGAAAGGCCGCATGCCCTGGATCGCAGCATTCGCCGCCTTATTCCTGATTTGGTCGTTGTGGTCCCTGGGCTTGCGACTAAACGTTTTTCCCAGCGGAGGCGCTGACATAGTAAGTTCCTATGCCATCAATGGCAGAGAGTTCAGATAAGCCTCAGCTCGCACAGACAGACAGAAAGAAAGAAAGAAAGAAAGAAAGATAAAACTAATTGCCACAACAGAACCAGCCGATGGAACACCTTGGAAATCCTACAGAGATCACCACATCGCAGCCCTTACCTCCTCAATTCGAACCTTTCGATTCCTTCATTGGCCACGAAAACGATACCGATTATGTTACGGAGCGACCGCTTATCTTGTACGCGTTCTTCGAAACTGAATTGGCGCGCAAGAATTTGAAATTCTACCTCAAGCATGCGCTACACAACAATGCCGATTTCCTGTTTGTTTTGAACGGCAAGACAGATGCCGAGAAGTTGCTTCCAGTCGCGGGCAATATTCGATTCGTGAAAAGGAAAAACGATTGCTATGATTTGGGTGCGTTCGCGGAGGTGTTGACAGCAAATGATTTCTATAAAAAGTACAATAAGTACATCACTATGAATTCAAGTATTCGGGGACCTTTCATCCCATATTGGTCGAAGGACTGCTGGAGCGAAAGGTACCTTAGTAAGGTCACAAACGAATCGAAGGTAAACCCATTCCTTTGCCCACTTAATAAAATCGCTAACAAAATTAGCTCGTTGGAATGTCCATGAACTGTGGCCCTCGACCCCACGTCCAGTCTATGATCTGGGCTACTGATCGCGTTGGGATGGAAATTCTTCTTTTCCCTTCCGCTGAATTGGTAGAGAAATACGAGAAGGTCCTCGCCGGTAAAGACACTGGTCCAGTTCCCAAGATGAAACATGCGGGCATCAATTCTTGTCCACATGAGTACTGGGATGCAGTTGCGATCGAAGTGTATGCTACAGGCTTACTTCAAGCAGCCGGGTATAAAGTTGACCCGATGATGTTGGCATATCACAGCAGCGAGCACTACGAGACCGAATGCCTTGGAGGTGAGGATCTTCAGGGACATGGAAAATACTACGGCATGGATTTCCACCCATACGACACTATTTTCGTGAAGACGAACCGCGGAGTCGATCCTCTGGTTATCGATCGCTTCTCTGGATGGACAGATCAGTGGGGATACGACAGTCATCAAGCTTGCGATGCTGCGTAAATGACAGAGAAAGGCATTAAGATGGACCTTGATTTTTTACGAGCACCTACCATCGAATTTTAATCATGGAAAGTTTTCTTCTGGGCATTTGAGCGCACGGCGTTGGGAGAGGGACATTGTTCTTTGTAAATTTTGTTTCGGAAGCGATTGGCATATGGGTGTGTTGATTGAAGGGTTAAATGCCTGATGCGTGAATACTAATACTCTGGTGCTATCCAAGCAGCAGTTGGAGCAGAAGGATAATTTGATGTAAGAATACGGATCAAAATGGCGGGTAGACTACTGTCAAGCTAGAGGTAGAAAATCAACTATGCCTCTTCCAGCCACAAAGCATGTTGCTTGCCTCTCTTCCGAGCAACTTCCTTGAGAAACTAATGTACATAATAGAGCATTGTTTGCTCGCATTGGTTATACAAGGGTCAACACCGGCTTTGATCGACAATACCTGGAGGCTCTAAAGGTTGTCTCACCCAGCCTCGGCTGCAACATAGGTAGGTACTATTACTGTATCGCCAGTCTCGGCACAACGCCAAGATCACAACTCCAACCTCGAAAATCACCAACGCATCACAGGCATCAACAACAGCAATAAAGGGCCAACCAGATCTTTTCAAATCATGAGAACTGTGTCGATGATCGCCATCACCATGCATCCGTTGCTGTACAATCCTCCTAGGCAACACATTTCACCAAGAATGCCTGACCGGCTTTCCCTTACTCAGCCTCATCGCTCGGTGTAGGCAGACGACTAGTGTACCACAACTTTGCCTATCGCTGGGCTGCGGCTCCCCAACCATCGGTGTAGATTGGCTGGAGATGTCAACACCGCTTAGAGAACGTGCTTGCACTACTCAAAGTTGAGTTTGGTGCAGGCTTCGATCTCCATCGTAGCAGCGTAGCCGTCTTGGCGTTTTTTGTTACTGGAGCTGGGGAGAAGCCAATGTGTATCGTGGCGATGATCGATTAAGGTGTAGCCGTGAGGTGGTTTCTTTGCTGGGCTCTCTGCTTGATGGCAAGTGACTTGAACTGGAGGGGTTTCTACTTGGTCGACTGATTTTATAAGGTTGTTTAGAGGAATTTTTCATCGTTGATTTCTTGTTTCTCTTGACTTGGATGCTCTTCTCGAATCATCAAAATGACCTCCGTAATGCTCAATGTTTTCACCGGTGCTATAGCAAGGAGAAGTGATCTCCCTATGACCCAGCAAATGCCCGGAGATTGGCCCCAACACGATACTTACAATCCCAATGAAATCATGGTCGACGAAATGCTTTTCCAACACGGCGGAGACTTTGATCAGATCCAACAGAGACCTCTACTCCCATCGCAGAGTAGCAGTCCCGAAGAACACTTTTTCGATTGCGCGACATCCCGTCACAGCACTCCCCCTTCTCGAAGCGAAGAGCAGACTACTGCTGCTACCGAGGCGTCAAGTCTTCCTTCGTATCTACTCTCTAGGTCTGATTTCCTTAGTGTTTCCTCGATGGGGGAGAAAGACTGGAGACGTCAAGATCCTCCGAGAGAACTTTTAGATTGTCAAGTGGGTAGTTCAAGGGAGATCAAGGATATTTTAAGCAGGTCCATAGAGAGGATTCAGGCTCGTCATAGAGAAGCAGAGCAAAGGGAAAGGGAGGCTCTCAGACCAAAGGTTTTGAATGTAATGCCAACAATCCTTACATTGCAATCCGGATATCTTGCTAACAAGTTCAGCGTCCTCCGGTTCTCGATCAAATAACTCCATCCCCAACGATTCAAAGCTCAAGTCCCACCATGAATGATGTCCGCGAGATATCTCCGGCTTCATTTGACTCTGGATATATCTCGACCCCCAAAACAAAGTCCACTCGAAGTTTTGGACTTGGTACGTTCTTCCGAAAACATCAAAAGCAGACAGCAGGGATCAGCCAGGGTTCACGAGGTCTCGGTTGGGGAAATTCGACACAATCACCATCCACCGAGACAGACACTTCAACAGTGTGAGCATTCTTCCACGCCCGACACAGATCAAGCTCACAAAGTATAGAGAATGCGTGTCATGTCTTGACGACTTTACATCACACCAGACGATCAAACTAGTCTGCCACAGTTACTGTAAAGAGTGCTTCCGAAGATTGATCAGGTAACAGATTTGAACCCCCACAATAAAAGGTGACATACTAACCAAACAGTAATGCAATGGAATCAGAATCTCAATGGCCACCAAAGTGCTGTCTAAACAAAATCCCATCTGCCAGCATCCTACCTTATCTCGAAACCTCCATGAAAAGAACATACAAGAAGCGAAAAGAGGAATGGTCTATGCCAATCGGCGAAAGAGTATATTGTTCTCAAGCATTCTGCGGCACATGGATCCCACCCAGAAACATCAGCGCCTCGACAAACATCGCGAAATGCTCATCATGTAGCAACATAACATGTATGTCATGTCGAGGGCCCTCCCATGGGATGGTCGATTGTCCTCAAGATCCTAATATACAGATGACGAACGATCTTGCCGATCTCGAAGGATGGAAACGATGTTATCAGTGTCGGGCTTATGTTGAGCATAACCAAGGCTGTCGACATATCACCTGTCGCTGCAAAGCTCAGTTCTGTTATATCTGCACCAAGAAGTGGAAGACGTGTTCTTGCACTGATGCGGATCTAACGACAATCCAACATCGTGCTACGAATATTCGACAGGAAACTGCTCAAAGAACTGCGAGAGAGCTTGCTGAGGCTGAAGAGATTCGAATTGCAATTCAACTTGTTGAGGAGTTCGAACAGGCTGAGGCAGTGAGGTTAGCTCAGGAAGCAGAGGCCGAAAGAAGACGACAGGAAGAAGCTCGACAACGGCGCCAGGAGGAGCAGGTAATCGCTATTGGTCGACTCTATCACCAACTAAACAGCGAGTTAGAAAATCTTCATGACATTCAAAGAGTTCGTATCGCAGAACGACACGACGTTGAAATCGAGGATTCGTTCAAGCTTCGCCAAGAATCCCTTGATGCCCTGGCAATGCTCCAACAAAAGGAAGTGCAGACACTTGATATGCAATCGGAGCTAGAAATTTCCGCTGTTGAAGCAAGATTCAACGATGAATATCAATGTCGCTTAGCACAGGAGAGACTTATCGATGACGAATATGTCAATCAACTCTTCGCGTACTGGACGGGAAAACCAGATGCAGAATACCACATCCGTGAAGCAAGGCAAGAACTCCGTCGAGAACAAGATAGCCAGTACATGACCTGGAATGCACATCGAAGAGGAGAGCTTGAAATTTTAGTAGACGAAGCGAAACGAAAGATGAGGGTTTTGAAAGAGAAACAGGCGAGGAAGATGAGAACTGTGGAGGATAGCTTGGAGATGAGGGAGTATGATTGTAGGGAGAAGAAGCGGACGGAGAATCTTTGGGTGGAGGAGGTGGTAAGCGAGAGAGTTGGTATGTTGCAGGAAATGGAGCAGGAAGAATATGCGCGAGTTTGAGGAGGTTGTTTTGCCGTTGTCCGTAAGTATGTTTGGTTTACGGAGTTGTTTGTTGTACTATACCCGGTGAGAATAGATGAATACGAGACTATGTACAGAATAATATAAAACATTTGTCTGCGATCAATTCCTTTGTTTGCCGAAGATGTTTGAGTGAAGTCTCTCTTCGTGGTGAGAGCGTTGAATACTTCCATTATGCACACCATCTTGTAGACTTCCACACCGCAAGTCGCAAGTCACTCGAAAACGAAAACGACTCAATCACTCCACTGCAGCTTGCTTGGTCAACACAATGCAATACAATGATCTCCATTAAAAATCCCAACTGCCAAAGATGTGAGGTTCATGTTCACCAGCTGAGTGACTCGTCCCCTTGATCAACACCACTCATCAAATATCAACCTGAAACCCACGCAATTTAACAATTCAAACACCACAACCCAACAGCCGCCCCAGCTCATCTCCCTAAATCCCTCTTCCGTCCGCGACCTGATCTCCTCCGGGCTGGCACGCGCCAGATTTATCATTAAGTGTCCGATAATGTCGATCCTTTCAGGGTGTCCAAACAAGTGCGGCATGCATCAGAAACCACCCTTCGCCGGTCATAATAGGACATGCACTGGGATAGGGCATTGTATAGGGAGAAACAGCGATGGTACTAATGTGATCTTACTTTTTCTCACATATTTCATTTATTTCTGGGAGTGGAAAAGGTGGAGGGAGAGAGTTCTTCCATTGTCTTTGTCACTTATTCCATTGGATTTTGTGAGAGAGTGAAGGCAATTTGTCTCACACACACACTCTCTCTCTCTCGTTCCTTACAACCGTTGAGACTGGTCTTATGGTTCCTTGCTTTTTACTACTACATTGAATTGTAGATCCGTTCTTTTGAGGCCAGCCATCACATTCATTTATTATTTGCAAGATGACTTCTATCGCTCCCTCGAAATGGAGCATGTCCGTTCGTTCGAACGATCGACTTTTGTTAAAGGTGCAGCTTTATGTCGGGAGATTCTATTGTATTCTCTCACTTCCTGTGATTGCTCTTTATAGTAAGTTGGAGACATTGCTCTGTGACACTGGTAGTTTGCATTGGGTTGACTTATGACAGCTTTAATTCTCTGTGGTTGCATCTCCCAAACTCCTCAGATTCCGAATATCTTTCTGGCCGAGTTAAGGGACGGCACTACCCGTCTTCGACTTGGGTACTTTGGTATGAACGAGCCTCAATTTTATCACACCAAGAAGGGTTTCTGATTGCTTGTAGGAATATGTGCCCGTGGTATTGATGCCAGCTCATTCAAATGTACATCATCCATGACACACACACCAGAACGAATCTCCACTACACTCTCAACATCACCAGACCTCATCAACTTCGCAATCGCCCTCCAACGATCAATCTCATCCATCACACCGTCTATCTCCGGTGTCATCTTCTTCCTTGGCCTACTAAATCTCTGTGTTCTCCGACTTCTCATCTTCAAACAACACCGATCCGCTTCTCTCAGAACCCACAACATGGATACACATATCCAAAATCTCACTCTCGCAGCGAGAATATCACTCTGGACATCCACAGCAATATCCCTCGCGGCAGCTCATTCCATGCATTCGATTTTCGCAGCATTGGAAGTCGTGACGTCTTCGCAACTCGCAAGTTTTGAAGAAGATCGGAGGAGAATCACCCGCGGCTCAAGCATGGAAGCAATGCTCTGGTCCACATTCGCCCTCTCCCTCATCTTCACAACACTAATGCACCTCTCCACAACCACTTCCTCCCATCTCACGCAAATCAACCACATACGTAAATCAACATTCCTCCCCATCACCGCAACCAACAACAATAACAACAACAACAACAACAACAATACCAACATGCAAGAAAACCGCAATCACAACATCCGCAAAATCACAAACGCAACCGCACAGCGTCTCGCGGCGATAGGAACAAGAGATACATGTCAACAGAGCGTTGTGTCTGGTTTGAGTAACACGCCTATTTACGCGGCCATGACACATGAGAGTGCTTTAACTCCCAACTCTTTCAACGCGATGAATTTGAGTTTAAATTCACCGGGGCTGTTACAACCTCGACCGCCTCTTGCAACGCTTCAGAGGAGACCGAGTACAAATCCTAAATCAAATGCGAATGCGAATGGGAGTTTGAGACCAAAACCTTCGGCTTTGTCATTAGCTTCTGTCTCGCCAAAGCAGCTTTCCTTCCAGGATTCACCTTCTAAAAATTCTGCGAGGGGATATAATCATAATCCTTCTCTTGTGCCGTTGCCATCGCCAGCGAGAAGAGTAGAAGTAGAAGTTAGAGTTCCGACATTACATGAATCAGGCATGGTGGTGGGGGGACAGATAAGTCCTGGGTTAAGAGGAATATTGGAGAGAGGGGCGAGGGCGACGTCGAGTATTTATTCGAGACCGCCGAATAGTCCGGGCCTTATCAATGGGAGAGGAAAGAATGCTTGGGTTTGAAAAATCGAGGATAAGAAGGGATTGATGGACGTTATGTGGGACTAAAAAAGGTTCGGGCCTGGAAGTAATATGGCGTAAAGTTCGTGGGCTAATGGATCATTGCGCATGGTCGAGGGGCTGGCACAACAGTATATATGTGCTGTAGTTTTGTAGGATTCATTGCTGGGCATGACCGGGCATGACCGTAGATGCTACGATTCTCGTTGACAAGAATAAGCGTAGTCACTGGACTTCTGCTTGTTCATAGTTGGCCATTTTCATGTAAAATGATATGAAACGAAGCTACGCAAGTTACAACGACCTAGATTTATGTACGAAGTTCGCTACCTATTTACAAAGATTTCCACATCCAACCTTTTCCCTTTCCAATACACCTTACAAACATTGCGAGTACCATTGGTTGTTGAACACGCAAGTGTATGGGGCGGCGCAGACAGTTGGACCAGTCCATCCCTCACCACCGCACTTCTCCCATCGCTGAGCAACCGGCCCACCTCCAGAAGCAGTAGTCGTAGAAGAAGACGTCACAACTCTTGTCGTTGTCGAGCTTGACGAAGTAGTTCTCACAGTCGTAGTAGAGCTAGTCGTAGTAGAGCTAGTCGTAGTAGAGCTAGTCGTAGTTGGTCGAACAGATGTAGTAGTAGAGCTAGTCGTGGTTGTGCGAACGCTCGTGGTAGTTGGAAGAGGTTCGTTAGTGGGGACTTCTCCATTGCGCACGCAGCCAGTCTTGTCGGTCAACACCTTTGGACAGGTGATTTGTCTGAATGTCAAGTTTGGGTTGTCGGCGTTCAGGAACCAGTCGAAGCGCCAGTAGCAGCCGGCTTTGAGCTTGTCGTTGAATGCATCACATTGAGAGCGTGATGTGATTCCGCCGTATTGTTGGCCCCATCCGGTGGAGGGGGTTCCCCATTGAGGTGTGCAGCCGTTGAAGATACCGAAACCTCCACCTGGCATCTGCGAGAGTGTTAGATGTGTGGAAGCTTAGGGTGTAAAGATAGAAACTTACGGCAAGATCGAAGTGGTTGGAGCCCAAATCTCCTCCAGTGTTGGTAGCTTGCACAATCATCTTCTTTCCAGCAACGGGGCCGCTGGTGAAGGTCAATTCGTAACAGGCGCAGCACCAAGAAGCTTCATTTCCCCCCGAGATTGAGACGGCTGCGAAACCATATGCTAGGTCAGGAGTGACCGCCCATGGCATTTGGTTTGTGCACACTATTGGAGGATTAGCCATGCTCAAAGAGAAATGTAAGGTAAGGACAAACTGTAAGCACCACCCCCATCACAACCAGATTTTGCGTCAACATCAGAGATGAAGTTATCGTTCTTGTCACAGGTGTTCACTGGGTGTGATCCAGAGGCGAGGGAGTTCTTTCCAGGCCATGCACATGATGGTTTGCAACAATCCCAATATCTGGTTGTCTTTCCAGATCCCGAGGCTTGTGCATTGATCTGAAGCACGAATGGGAGGAGAGAGAGGAGGGCTACGTTTGAGAGAAACATTGTGTCTGAAGTGCTGAGTTGGACGTGGTTGGGGCAGGAAAACAATAAAAGACTAAGATAGGAAGGAAGGGAGGACAGGAAAGAATAAGTAGACAGGAGCAAATCCTCCTACGACTTTCTCAGCGATGGATTCGTCCAAACATCCTGCTCAATATTCCCACTAAGGATCATATTTTCTATTATAGTTGGGCAACTGCGTTTGCATTCCTTAACTTCAATCTAACATGTGCCACTGGACCTCCAATATGAGACTCATTAATCCTCTGGGCGCGCTTGCCACCAACATTCCCAAGCTTCCACCTGCGTTTCTTCGAGTACAATTGGATGTACCACTACATGTTATGAACGACGGCCCGCCAAATAAAGAGGAAATGAAGAGGAAATGAAGATCAAATCCTCCTTGTGATTCAATCCTCCCCGGCTAATTTGTGGGCACGTGCCTCTAATCGCGCTTGTGTTAATCAAAAGGAATGAGAAACCGTTAGACCGCGACAGGGCCATATATTTAATTTAGTTGACTCCAGGTTGATCGGATGACCCCACGGGCGATGCGGTCCGGTACGTATCTTTTTGATTGTCATGTGTTGTGGGGTGTGGACTCGAACGCGGGGTGAAGTCCCAGAGCTCCGGGAGTTGGGAAACTCAGGCTGAATCGAGAAATTTGGACAGATTATTCAAGACTTGGGACGAAGTGAAGGGAGCACTTGGAAATTTGACTAATAAAGAAAATGGCATCAACTAAGCCAAATTTGAACATGATAAATTGAATAATTAACAATAGATTGTAAGCGTTGTAAGTGGCTCAATCAGTGAGCAAGATAATAAGACGTGAAGTAAGACTACCTCGCTCTGGTGGACCTCTTGCAAAACACCCTTTGTCGACCGCTGCACCGCTTCAAAACTGACTGAAAAAACAGCGATAATGACAACGATTTACCTTTCAAATTTGATTTCAGTGACCTTGCACAAATCCGCAGGATCAATAAGGTCTCCCTTGTTTCCCCCAAAAACGCAAAATTGTGTGGAAGAAAAGGAAGACGACAAAATTGGAGGCACTTGCCGCACGTCGAAGAGATAGATCCTCAGAGTCCACATCATTATACCTATTTCTTTCAAAATGCTTGTGATAATTACCACCTCGAACTTCTGTTTTTCCATCTTGTAACAAACTTGTTGCCAATAGCGAATTCGTGGTGCTCTTTCGCTGCATCTAGTCCTTTTTTCTCTCTCTTATTCCTTTTAACGTGCTGTATTAGTCTTAGGCATAATGCAGCACGGCTAGCGAGAACGCTAGCAAGTCTAACTAGTATCTACGTACAAATTCAAGTTCGGTTATATCTTAGTAGAATATTAGGAGTCTAGTTCCTCGTCTTAAAAGACTTTAAAGGGGCCCGGAGGAGAGGTAAAGAAAAGAAAAGCGAGAATATAGGAAAATCGCAAGAAGTGTCCTGGTCTGCATCAAGTGGTTATCACGTGACTGTCCTTACAACCCGAAGGCGTCGAAATTGTTTTCTCGCTCGATGTGCTAGTTTCTTGTATAAATACTCGTTTCTTTAAAGAATGCTAGTGCCTAGAGGACAACTTCTTGTGAGTTCGGTGTTGAAAGGATCGAATCGAGTTGATATCTTCGATCGAAGCGGTTGGTTCGAAGGCAGAGGTGTGGTGGTCATGTGATCTAGGTGGTAGTGGGTCAGGCAGAATCCCCGGTTTCGGGAATAGGGGCAAGCAGATAGCAGAAGAGGTATTCGAGAATAAGGCAGATCTCGTAGGCCTTATATCCTCCATTTCGTAGTCGATTTAACCCTCTTCGAATGCAGAGAGAGGGTCAGGAGACGTATTTGGGGTCCTGGATCGTAGTGGGTAGGGTTCGGGGGTTAGAGAAGGGGGTGTGTTATCCTCGAAGGGGTCGAAAAGCGATGGTTTCCAGCCATTTCGACTCGTCGAGACCCTTTAGTTCCTAGAACTATTCCTCTTGATAGAAGGAAGATATGGTGCCTAGAAACATCTGGGAGAAAAGAATAAAAATTTCGATGGCTGGGGGGTGCGTAAAATAGCAAAAAGTCGACCTGGAAAAAATGTTGTTGTTGCCTTCTGGTCCTTGATATGATCATGCCATACCAAGACACTGTTCTTTGTAGAAGTAGCCAGTAACATCTTTCGTTCTATACCACAGGTAAACAGTTTCGTTGCATAGATGTGTTTATGGAAATATCAGGACAAAGTTCGCGTCATGATAACCCCTCAAGATAAACAAAGACGGCCATAGGTTCAAGAAGGAAACATGAGTGTTCCTGGGTGAAATGTAACTATTAATGACGGGCATTAAACGAAGAACACGCATTGATATCTTCAATGAAAGCCGTGTAAGAGGACAGTCGAGAACGTAGATCCAATGTGTATGTTAGGCATTGGGGCGTGAAGACGAGGACGAGGATGAATTCAGGACTTCACAGTTAAGCCTTGGCAAAGCGGCCGCTAGCGCAACGAGAAGAAGTTGCCCCGCCATCCCAGTCTCATCATCAAGACTTGCACGACCATCATCCCACGCGATCAATATCCACCCGACTCTCAACGACTATATCCGTACAAAGTCTAGATCAACAAAGTAATTTCGCAACATGGCAGACGTCGAAACCTCAACAGAGCCTCAATCGAGAAACATTGTGTACTGTGGAGGCAAGTTTAGCTACCCCACCATCCTCTTTGACTTTGTATTGTAGCTAACATTTCCGTACTGCAGTGTGCACATTACCACCTGAGGTACATCCCCTTAGAAGTTCAATTGTCCCCGAACAATCAAAAGAAATGTGAACGGAAAATTCAAAGCTCACCACAATCTCAAAAGTAGTACTGCGAGTTCGGCGGTACAGTGAAGAAATGTCAGGATTGGTTGCAGAAGGCACATCCAGAGATGTACAATCGATTATGGTCACCAGGTACGGCTCCCTAAAATAAACATCAATAATAAGGAAACCAGAAATTGGGATATGCGCAGATGGGCAAAGAAGAAGAATGCTGATTTTGTCTACCGGATAGATGCATTAGCGGCCGCAACCTCAACGCTATCCGTTGATGCCCAAAAAAGAGCAGAGAAGGACGCGATGAAGAAAGCACAGAAAGCAGAAGCTGCCGAGGCCAAAGCTGCTCGTATGTTCCAACCCACACTTTCCTCAAAATGCAACCCACTAAATCCGATGCGCCATTACAGAAACTATCGCATCTTCCAAAGTAACCATCAAACGCGTCGAGCGCAACAAGCGTAAATTCGTCACTGCGGTTATCGGTCTCGAGGCATTTGGTCTGGATCTCAAGAAAGTTGCCAAGGATTTTGGCAAGAAGTTCGCTACCGGAGCAAGCGTGACGAAGTTGGCGAATGGAGAGAGTGAGATTGTGGTTCAGGGAGACGTGAGTGAGGAGATTGAGGAATTCTTGCTGGAGAAGTGGGGAGAGTTGATTCCGGAGGACAATGTGGAACTAGTAGAGGATAAAAAGAAGAAGGGATCGGGGGCTGGCCCTGCTCCATAGATAGATTGATGAACGGGATGAATGACATACGTATTGTTTAGAATTGTTAGGAAACAAAACCATAACTCCTATCGCTAAACTACAATAATCCAACTCCAATTCCGAATCACAAATCCAACATAAGCGTCAATTTCGCTTCCTCAAAACTCTGCCAACAGGAGCGGTGGTAGTCTTTGGTGGAACAGCTGGCGCCTTCTTTGCGCCCATTCCCCGGATTGTACCCATTACTGTTCTCTTTACCGGTTCCTTCTTGGCAACTGGAGCAACTTTCCTCACGACAGTCGCATTACTAGTCTCACTTGATTCGCTGACAAGGCTTGCTCTACCTCTTCCAACTCTGGGAGCTGGAGCTGCTACGGAAGCAGCGGTTCTCTTGCCTCGTCCGACAGCTGTTGACGCCTCTGTAGCTTTCCTCGCTGCGGCACCTCTCGTCTTTGCTTTCTCCACCATGTTTGTTAGGATACCTGCTGCACCTCCAGATGAAACTGGCGCGGCTGGCTTGAGAGGAGAGACCGGTCGAGCCAAGAAGGATTTTGCCGCTGTGACAGTCGGTCGGATTGGTGATCGGGGAAGCGTTCGGGAGTTGGCTGACCGAGGGGATAGGACTTGAGATGGTGGGATTTTGCGAGAAGCCGCATTGGTGGATGGATTTGGTGCTTGTCGTTTCTTTGGATTCTCTACATCTTCGTTCTCCTTGTCTCCATTGGAAATAACATCACTGCTTCCTGTTAGCATAATCCTGGTGTAGATTCTTTCCTCCCGACTGACCTGTGACGTTTCTGAGCTCGTTGTGGTGAAGGGCTTCCTCGAGATTGTCCGGCTTGGATCAGATTTTTGGTCGGTGAATTCAATTGGATTCGGGAAGATGTAGCAATGACAGCCTTTGTTGCTGGCGCATTATGCTTGGCGAACAGGTCCCCCATATTTGCCTTTCGAAGAGCCATGGGGATGCGGTTGACTCTGATTTCAATACGCGTGCGCATTCCTTGCGCTTGAAGATTGTATTGTGCTCGTAATTTTCGAGCGCGTTCAGTGACTGTAAGTAAGGTGTTAGTGCTGTTCTTTTCTTCCAGACAGGCTACGAACTCTCGAGTTGTAAGTTGTCGATCAGGGCTTGCTTCTGCGCAATCGTGAGTCCTTTACGCGCCTTCTTAATAGGGCTCCTATGTGTTGGTGTTTTCGCTGGACTGCTGCCTTTCGTGGGTACCATTCTAGGAGGAGCTGGGAATGATTGCATCTCGACCGATGTTATAGAGTCTGTAGACTTGCGCTTCTTTGAGCGCGTCGGGGCCATGATTAGATGTTTGTATTTTGGGGTTTGGAGACGAAATCAGGCGTGTCTTGATAACCAAAAGTGTGCCCTATTCGATCGTGAGAAAGCAAAATGTGAATGGGTTTTGTGTTCGAAGGCAGTTATGGTGTTGTTTTCCTGGCGATGATCCTCTGGTTGACTCCATTTGTTTACTTGTCGCGTCTGCGCGTCTAATAAGCGCCAGTGGATCTAAAATGACCAGGGGGTGGTGCTAAGCATCAAGGTACACGCAGACGAAGCTACCTTGAGCATTACCAACTTTACCATCCTCACCTTCTCAGCTTCCCGTCTCCAACGCCAACTAGGAAATCAAATCAAACAAACCTTCCAATACCCGTCAAATCTTCTGCATCATTCTCAAGCACATTAAATCCTCCACTGAGGTCACGAACTCAAGATGGTCTTGGAAGCAGTAATGGTAGTGGTGGATAACAGCGAAAGCAGCCGAAATGGAGACTACACCCCAACAAGATTTGAAGCACAAGCCGATGCTGTTTCTCTAGTCTTCACCGCCGTCACACAAGGAAATCCCGAATCGTCTGTTGGTCTGATGAGTATGGGTGGCAAGGGTCCCGAGGTACTGGTTACATTGACAACGGATCATGGCAAGATTCTGGAGGGTCTGCACCGCACAAAGAGCAAGATCAGAGGCGGAAGCCATTTGGCCACAGGTATTCAGATTGCAGGTGTAAGTCTACGTAATGCCAGCATCGGGTTTGGAAGTGCGCTAACCTGAATAGCTCGCCCTCAAACACAGACAGAACAAATCCCAGAGGCAGCGGATCATTGTCTTTAACTGCTCCTCAATCTCTGACGATGAGAAGACGCTCGTTAAGCTTGCAAAGAAAATGAAGAAGAATAATGTCACCATCGACTTCGTATCATTTGGAGAATTGGACGACGACATCACCCAGAAGCTCACTGCCTTCAACGAGGCTATCAAGGGAGGAGAAGGCTCACATCTTGCTGTTATCCCACCCGGACCTGGACTACTCAGCGATCAACTTATCACCTCGCCTATACTAAATGGAGATGGATCGTCTGGTGGAGCTGGAATGGGAGGAGGTGATGCCGGTGGTGATAGTAATGCGTTCGAGTTCGGCATTGACCCAAGCCTGGATCCCGAGTTGGCATTGGCATTGCGCATGAGTATGGAAGATGAGAAGGCCAGAGTTGAGAAGGAGAACAAAGCCAAAGCAGAGCAGGAGGGGAAGGCTGCGTTGGAGGGAATTCCGGAAGGAGACGAGGCGAAGGAGCCATTATTGACGAAGGATGGCGAGCCTAGTGAAGGTAGAATCGATGACAAGAAAGATACCAAGAAGGATGACGATAAGATGGACCTTGCGTAGAACGGGATCTGTGGTTTAGCATTGCAGAAGGCGTTGGGCATGTACCACCAGTAGATATCACCAGGAACAGCAATCAAGGACCAAATTTGCTTGTTCATTATTTCACTTCGTGTGTGACTATTGCGTTGATAATCCATTATGCTCTTTCAACACCAGTGCTCACTCCATATGGACATACGACCGGCACCACCCTACCTTGGCTCGCCCTAAAGCTGGCATGTAACCAGCTTGGTAGCCTGATGGCCATGCACTTGATGACACTTCATGCCTTCTATGCTTGCCAAATACCCATGCAATATCTTCCTCCGCTTGTCAGTATTCCTGCCCCAACCTCCGGTGACCAGTTCTCCAGTACACCGCACGTCACTCACACCATCGAATCGAGATATAGAAACCTTCAACTCACTACCCTCTCACCGTCCACTATTCAACACTCTCATCTCCCCCACTAGCCTCCTCTCCCAACCTTCACATCTCACTGGCATCTCCATCTGATAGAAAGGGTTCTTCATCACGTAGTCTGCATATAACTCATAAATTCTACTCATAATCTTATCCGTGTTTGGCTGCAATGGTTCCGTAAATAGCAGAAACTTCGTGCCTGTAAGCGTAGAGAAGCATTGTAAACGGAAGTTCTCGGTTTCGATCACTTCGATACCCGAGGGAGGGTCTGGACGAACGAGGAGGGCGGAGGAGGAAGCGGGAGGAGGAGTCTGAAGAGGATGAAGGCGCGTTGTAATGGCGTGAACTCTGAGAGGGGGGTTAGCTTTGATGCTGTGTTTGAAAGGGAGGAAAGAAGGTGTGGACAAACCCGTGAAATGTACCAGCCAGGACGAGGTAATCGTTGATATTCAGTTTGTTCAGCCCTTCTGTGAAATCCCGTTGGTAGATCAATCCACCGGCTTTGTTGATTATGATTAAAGCGTACACGACCCTGTTGTCCAACATTAGCATAATGCGGTGCTTAATGGCGAATAGGACAGTAAGGTGGACATACATCTTGAAGACAGTTCTCGACCTTCTCAAACGAGTTAGAAGCTTGGAATTGATTTTTCAAGCTGCAGGAATAATCAAGTGACCGGATGAACAGGCTCAAAAGACCAGAGATGTGAGGGAGTCGAAGGTGGAGCGAATGGCGCAAAGAAGTGAGGTTTGATCGCGCTGCAAGCGGGCCCTTCCCCAGATTTTTGTTCCCTTCTGGAAAATCCCCAAGCTTCACGTTCGACCTCCCCACCAAGACAACAAACTCCCTCACCACGACTTTTCACCCCAATTCGCCGACCAGTCCGCTGCTCCTCGGACATATCCTGTCACTTTATTTGTTTTTACTTAGTATAAACGACTTCCCCTCGATACGCTCGCTCAGGTTAAAGTCCTAAGCTTTCCAGACAAGATGGGAACAGGCGCCCCTGCCCCGACATCTCGTACGCGCGAACCCCCACAAGGAGATGAGGAGGCTTCGGCAGAGTTGAAGTTGGGGGAGTTTCAGGATGTCGATGCTTTGACGCACAGTGAAGCGGCGCTGGTCATCAATGCTTTGGTTGCGAAGAGAAGGGCTGATCGAAAGAATATGAACGAGACTGAGTATGTTTGCATATTTTCTTGGGTTGGTTAAGACGTGGCTGGGACTGCAAGTTAGAATATTGGACATGCAATGGGAAATGAATAGAGCTGATACTCTGAATGTTGTGGTCTCGATATGGCTCAGTACCCATTCAACGCCAACCTAGGGATGCTTACCAGCAGGAGAATGGACCAGCAGCAGCACACGAAGAAAATCCAAAAGCTAACACCATTTTCATAGAATGCTCGTAAAGACAACCGATTACCTTGATCACTTTGCACGATTCAAGCGAAAGGAAAACGTCGAAGCTGTGGAACGTCTTCTCTCTGCACACAAAGAGCTGGCGAAGTTTGAGCGAGCACAACTTGGTTTGTCCTTCTCTTCCTCCCCACCTCTTAAGCAGGAAGTTTAGACTAATGCAAGTGCAAAATTATCTAGGCTCACTTTGCTGCGACTCGGCCGAAGAAGCAAAAACCCTTATTCCTTCGCTCACGGACAAGATCAGCGACGATGACCTGCAGGAGCTCCTGGATGAGATTACGAAGTTGATGGGTTATGGCAACTGATATAATCTTTCTTCTACTCCTTTCTATAACCAGAAAGCAATAGACTGCAAGAGTTGTCAGCTATGACTAGTTGGCTGAGGCGGGGAAAAAAGATGATATAAAAATGGTCTCGTGGATGAAAAACGGGACGAATTTGCATTGTGGTTGGGCGTATGGGGAATATTATAAATGCTGGGACTGTGGTGACTTTCACACTCATCTATCGGCTGGGGGCGTTAAGTTGACAGTGAATTCGTCTTTTTCTTGACTTTGCTGCCTGGATAGAGAATGGTTGGTGGGGTGGAATAGAATATGAGACCATGAAGATACCTCGAAACTATACTGAGACTCGAATAGCGGTTCATCATTCCTTTGTCCCTGCTATGGGTATGGGGTTAACAACTACCTAGTGACCGAATTCCCATATTCTAACTGTCTCATTCATCCTAGAAGCCGTCCGCATACTCATCTTCCCACATTATCTAAGTATACTTTGCGCCCGGCTCAAAGAAGGACGGGAATAGCAGGAATAGCAAGGTTCTAGTAAATGCAGTGTTGATCCGAGGTTTGGATCCTTCGAAATCCCTGACGACGTTGGTTAGTACCTAGATCCTCCAACTGTGGCACGGTCTAGGGCTTGGCGAGAATACTTTATGCAGATAGAGTCGTTGACTTGTTGAAGTTGTGAGACTAACTGGGACGGAAGCGGAGGATGTTAAGAATCTCTAGATGTGCCTTTTGTTCTTGCATTTGGGGGAAGGATTGACCGACGAGCAACTGGGTTCCGTCAAAAGAACAATAGCCCTCGCATCTGGTCTGGTCAATCTTATAAATTGAAATAAGGCAGTTCAATAATATAGAGATATTTCTACTTTGATTGTCTATGTTCTGAAATTTCGATTTCTCGTCGTGACTACTTAATTTGTCGTTGCGAGAATGAAGAGTCTAGCACCTTGGCTGGTGTTGATGTGTGAGGGAAGAACTACGCAGCTTTATGGCCACGTATCTATGCCTGTGTGCATGGATGAAAATTTGTAAAAGAAGGAAGAAGAAGAAAAAATGGGTATCTGTACACAATCCGGCAACAAAAAGACAAATGGCTTGAGAAATGTGAAGTGTAAAGAAAAAGAGCAAGCCCAACCCCAACCCAAATATCTTTGGACCTCGACGCCATCCCAAGCAACATACCAGAGCGCCCTCAGTCTCAATACGTATGTAACATGTGACGGCAAAGTATATGGTCTCTGTAATTACCAGCGCGTGAAGGTTCTTGGCCGCCATCTCATTTAGTTGGTAGCTCAGGTAAAGCCTTTCCCATGTATGCTGCCACAGCAGAAGAGCATCGGTAGCCATCCACATCCTGGGAATAGCAAGAAGGTGACACAGAGATTGTCTCAACTGGAGAAACGGGTGCTGTAGGCAATCGAGCAGTGCTTCCACTCCATCTATCGTACTCAGCCGGCTTGAAAACCTCCTGTTCCTCCTGATTGGATCTAGAGAGGTGTTGTCTTAGCAGGATAGGACGTTCGTCTTCCTCTCTCATTGATTGAAGAATTGGTGCAGGAGAAGTCAGTTCTTCTTTGGAAACTCTCTTCTTTGAATTTGCTGATGCAGAAGATGCATTTGAGTGAGCGTAGGTAGCCCATGCCATGACGGATTCGTTGCCCTTTCCTAGACTCTCTCTGAGCTTCTTGCCTCTTCCTGTCTTACAAGGAGAGGATTGTGGAGATTTCATCGACATGGCAGTATCGATTCGTGGTCGTTGGGGAGGCGATGGAGAATGTGGCTCGCCTGGTCTAGAGTATCTTGATGTTGGAGGCGGCGTGGTACGGGTGGGCATCTGCATCTGCGAGACCTGGGGTTTCTTGTCGAAGCGATGGCCAAACGCAACAAATTCTCCAACGGGGACATCGGGTGAGACGACGTGGGATTGATAGTAAGGTGATTGAAGATTGGGGGAGCCTGCAGAACGAGGGGATGGTTGGAATTGTGGTGAGTGAGCAGAGGTTTCTTTCTCAGCCACTTGCTTCGGCCATTGCCGTTGCGAGAGGTTCTCATCATCTTGAGATCCCTTCGGAGGAGTTGTTGGTGGAGATCTCTTGTGGTTATTGTCAGTATCTGATGGCTTTGGAACAGCATCGGAAAGACGTCTGGCGGCTGCGAGCTTGAATGTGTTTACTCCATTGCCAGAAGACTTGGTGGGTGTAGAACTGAGCTCTTGTGGTACCACTGCTGGTAGTTCAGAGGGTCTTGCGGTTGGAGACCCAATATCGACACCTCCTCTCTCTCGCACTTCCTTTGTTGTGACTGGGGAATATGGTTTTCGAAGAATAGATTCGGACAGAGGATTGAGCCCCTGGATAATAGCTGATGAGCCGAGATTCGGTTCCTGGTCGGCGGCGGTCGTGCTTGAGGATCCAGTAGATTGCTCCCATAAATATGGTCTCCGAAAAGGAGCTGGGTGATTTGTCTTCGAAGGTCCACCTATAACTGGACTTGATTGACGAGGTTGTTTGGTTACCAACGATGGATGCTTTGCAAGATATGCGGGGTGTTGTGCCAAATTTGGATTGTTCACCTTTTGTCCTGGACGGTAGGTCGGCACTTCTGGAGATTGACCAGGTAGTGGGTGCAACGCTGGGTGATCGATCAATGGCGGTGCAGTCACAGAGGTCTTCTCAAAATCTGGAAGAGGTGCATCGTCATCATCAGTTGGTGGAGGAGCGCGCTGGTCGCTGACAACGGCCGTTCCTTGGAGATCAGTACTTTGATCATTGGCACGTCTCTGTTGCTGAGAAGGAGTTCTCTGATATCCTGCACTCGTCAGCTCTGTTTTTTGAAATGTAGAAGCTTCCTACTACCTCCGAATGGAGCGAAAACATCATCGGCCCTCAAACGTCGAGTTTCATCGATGCTCATCTCTCGAAAAGTTGCTTGCTTTGGCTGTACAAGGAATTGTTGCGAAGCTCTCTTTCTTGATCGTCTGCGATGACATAGCCATATCAATACCGCAATAGCCATCAATGCCGCGAATCCTGACACTGAGCCAGCAATGATTGATGTCTTTTCTGATGAATGGGACTCCACCAGAATAGTCTCAGTGGCTTTTGGTGTTGCTGGAAGCGTAGTACTACCTGGGCTTGCTGCATTTAGAAGAGTACTTGTGGCTAATATTGTCTTTATAGCCGAGCTGGTTATGGAAGTCGACGTTAACAGATCGGAGATTGTTGGAGTGATTGCAACAAAAGACGAGATTGAGGTGGTTGTACCCGTAGGCTGCTGAACCGTCGCTGTCATCGTCGTGGAAGGCGAAAGTGTTTGCGCATCGTCTGGACATCCCAAATTATGACAAGCGTCAACAGAACAACATCCTTGATATTGAGGGGAATTGCAAGTGTACCATTGTGTACCGGGTTTGCAGTTGCGTGCTTGTCGTAGAAAGAGACGCATTTTGAAAATCTGCTGGCTTGTCGCTGGAGTGGGTGCGACTTATCAGACCTGTCAAGCCGAAGGATGGAGAAAGAAGTTGCACCATGCGGCTGGCAAAAGCTTGCGCGCCGAGCAACTGACAAAGAAAGGTGATCTAAGGTGATGTGAAGAGGAAGTGAATCGACAATTAAATTCAGATGAAGGTTAAAGATTGGAGAAAAAGAAGCGGAATACTACGACACAAATATAAAATACAACCTACCCTGCCTACGAACAAATGCATTCCGATTCATCTAGGCTATCTTGGATACCCAGGTGCCAATGCATGATATTGACTAACATAATGTTCCCCGAGTCAATACATGCGCCATTGGGAATACGGAAGTCTGTCCCTCAGCTGGAGCGCAAGGGCCATAGGTACAGAGGAGGTCGTGTCTTGAAGGTACCACCACCTGCGGAGAGGTGCACCATGCAATTGAGATTTTTGATAAGGTTTACATCCGTATACATCCCGATTTACACTCCATCTAGGGTCGCGCATGTTGCTTTCGTGTTGACAAGAGTCTACAGCCCTAATAGATGGGAACTGCAACGAGTTGATGATGTTTGGTGTTACTTTCAACCGGCTTCGCTTGTGCTGGATTGATGTTGGGGAAGCATTCTATTCTCGACCTCCACCTCGACGGGCAAGCGTGCCAAGAACACAAGCGAGGACGGTCCATGCTGCATTGGGCAAGGCGTAGCTGGGGAAATGGGGTTGGACAACCTCTTGATCTCCGATGCCTCTCCCTGCGCCTCTTCCTTTGGACAAAACACCACCTGCTCACAGGCACCGGATGCGCCTTTATAACACAACCGCGAATAGCTGCACAGAACCACAAAGCCCATATCCTCACCAGGCTTAATGCAAAGCGCCATGGGCACCTGCCGAGGAGGATGTCAGAAGTTTGTTTGTCGATGATTGTTTTCCAGATCCCTGGATTTGTCTACTCGTCCATTTCATGGTCTAGTGACCTCAAGCCGCTTCCACCGAGAACAAACATCACACCAGGCGAACTTTGCAAGCGAGAAACACCACCTGGGAACTTCCGACCGCTAATGCGACCTATAATTATCCCCCAGACTGCAACACACCAACTTCCAAGTCAGCCGCGTTCGCGCATCCTTTCTTGTGCAACCGCCATTGGCATCCAGACTTCGATTCCCATGCTTCATCACTCAATCCTCGGATATTTCAAATAATGATGCCATGAATAACACAATCGGATTCCTCTATTCTGCTCCCCTGTAAACTTCCAACAACTGGATTCGGCATGAACAGCATCGTGTCCAAATTATACGTGTAGATCAAGATAATAAGTCAGTGTATTTTACCAGAATTTCTTGTTCTCGGGGCATTTTCAACTGCCGATGCGCGGTACTATCCAAGCTTAGCGTTGTTACCATTCAAGTCTGCGTCTGTTTCTGCACGGAATCATTCTTGAAGAAGATTCTTGTTGGCATTGCTATCTTGAATTCCTGCAAGCGCCGACAGTTCATGTTTTGTTGTCATCCTCGGGTTTTCAGGTCCAAGTCAACCTTCGACAAAAATGGAACGGGTGAGCTCAAGTGAGCTCTCAAACCAATCATTGACCAATAGTTCTTCTTCAGCGGAAGTGGCGAGCAATGTGGCCAGTCTTTTGTAAGGTCTGGTATGAAAACATACTCAAACTTGGAACATTAAGTATCTTTAGCGCCAACGTTAGGGTCCTTAGTTCCCAGGATCTGAGTTTTGTTCATATATCGTGGGGTCCCAGTCTAGATTTCCTGGCATACACATCTCCATCGATCATGATGAATTTGTGGCAGAAGTTTTGTTGGATTAGAGAAAATGGTGTGCATAGTGTTTTCATCAGATACTTTTTTTTTCATTTCTGCGATCTCCATCACACCGTTAAGGGCACGTTCCTTATTTTATCTCACTGATCTTTCCTTTTTCCACCGAGCAAATAATGGTAGTCGACCCCACTCACCGTCCTCTGCTGGTGATGAATTTTCCATTCTGCATAGAGTTTTGCCCTTTTACTTGTGTATTTCTGTATCATTCTCTTCTCGGCCGAATCATTTGGCATTGGGTGTGTTGGCAGTATCGAAGTTATCGCAGATTGGACAGACCTGGTTTTGTTGCTACTTTCGTATCTATTCAGTCTAATTGCTAGGTGTGTCCTCCATCTACCAAAGTCTGCTCTCAGTAAATTGGCTTAAGTCTTTTCTCCCTTGCGAATATCGTTCAATAATGTACCAATCCTTGATCATTGAATCTGCCTTGGTTGAGTTAAGTCCTCCCAGTCTCTTCTCAATCTGTTTCTGATTTCAATCGGTACACATAATATCTGATCTCACAAGCTTAGCACTTAATTTTACAATTTTTGCACATGATTATTTTCCAGCTATGCTTTGATACATGGAGTCGTACTCAAAACCATGATAGCATTGTTTTGATCGTAGTTGTGGGTGTAAAAGATAGATGGCTCACTTTACCATGCAATCATGCATGTGAAACCCCAATTCAAGGACAACGTTTCTTCTACTCCTTAAAAACCATTGGAAAAAGAAGTGTTACGACTTGTTATGTTTTCCCAGGGAAAAGATATGGCTCTTTTCGTGGGCCTACTCCTGTGTCTTTTTGATTACGTAAACTATGCTCGAATAGGTTGGCAATCAGGCCTGCATCCTGATCCTGATCATCAGTCCAAATGCGCCTCCGATTCTTGCCGGAATGCTTCACTTCGAGGCACTTCAACGTTAAATGGACAGCTATCTTGATTGGCTAGTCGGACACGAGCAACCTGATCCTCCGTTCATGTCGGCGCAACTCCCCATGCTTTCCGTTCTACGCAGCGGTGTGATTGGCCTTCGGATAATAATTCAGAGATCGTGTTGTATCCGTCACGATGTATCTGCGGACTCTGCGGCACAGGAGAATGATGCAGAGGGAAGGTTTCGATTATTTATAACCAGACCTCGATATTCTCAGCATGTTCATGAAGTGCTTTGAACATCATCAATTCACTCGCGCAACCAACTTTGAAATAACTCTCATCTTTTGATTCACATATACCACAAGTCACGATAGATACTGAAACAGATAGACTATTACCTCTCTCTAAGATGTGAGCATTCGATGGTTCCCCATTAGCCAAGCAAATATAGCGACTAACAATCCATCTTAACAAGGCCATTCCTCACCACCATTGGCCTCCGGGCACTCCAACCAACAGACGCCACTCCTCCAAATCTAGCGGCCACTTTCCTCATCGCCAATTGGTTCTGGTCATATGGTCTGCTCTCCTCACGAACACCAAAACAATAGTAAGTATCCTCTCACCCACCAAGCCAAGCAAACAAACCCACTGAAGCCCCCCACCAGCCTAGGAATAGACCACAATGTCTCTCCCCGCGAAGACCTCGCCAAGTACGGCTCCTCCCTTCCCCCACGCACCCTCGCAATGCTCAAACGATGGGAATCCGCACACGCCAACTCCATCGAAGGATTTGCATTTTTCGCCGCCTCGGTGCTGCTAGCTCTCCATGCTGGTGTGGAGAGGACGAAGATCAATGGGCTATTGACGATGTATTCGCTTGCGAGGGTCGCGTATGCCATGGCGTATATTGGGATTGAGAGTGAGACGTATAGCCGTGTGAGGGGGTATTTTTGGTGGACCGGGAATACGGCGTGTCTTGCTTTGATGTTTTTGGCGGGGAGGAAGCTGTAGATTTTTGGGGGGGGGGAGCGGGATGGTGGGGTAGGTTGAGTGGCGTTAGGGATGGGATATCTTCTACTTTGGTTTGGTCTGTACATTGATGTTATCAATTTTCCAGAAAATATGGTCGTTTTTCGCCGCTGTACCATAACTTGAAACAAAATAACAGACCGTTTCGATATCTGAGAGAATGATGCAGCCGAGTGGGATAAGTTGCCGTTGAATGAAATGATCTTCTTCATTCTGCTCAAAGGTGCATTTCAAACCATTGAGGTTATGTCTGGACGTCGTCTTGAAGATACCCTTGGATCGACAGGGACTTCCGCAGGAACCGAACTGTGAGTACCTATGTACTCGGCATCACAACCTTTCGGTTACGTCTACCCCTCCCAAGAAGCACCTGCTCGAACTCTCAAGTCACATTACAAAGTCGAATCGTCACTTCTGGTTGCACTTCTGATTCTAATCCATAAGCGATTAAATCCTTCTTGATTATAATTACATTCATCATGGTTTGTTGAGAAACATGATAGAAACATGAGAGATTCGTTTGATGACTGACTTTTCATCTACCTAGACCAACATATCCGAACTTACAAAAGCACATAGAGTATGTCCATTGCTGAACAGTACTTCCATCACGGCCTACCAACCATCTTCCAACCGCCCGGGTATCAACACTCTTTCTTCCTCCTCTTTCTTCTATTAACTATGTTCAATCTAAATGTCCTTCTGATCACAATCTTGAAGCTTAAGCAGCAGCACCAGCCTCCAAGAACAACTTCTCTCTCTTCATCAACAGACTCAAAACCAACACCAGCGCACCAGCAGTGATGATGAGAATGTAAGTCTCACTCTGACTATCCACAATTGCGCTCAACACTTTCGCCTGGACATTTGCTGGCAAGCTCTCGACAAACTTACTACCAGCGCCGCCAATAGCGCCACGAATCTGGTCACCAGGAACACCAGGCAAGATCTCGGAGATCTTCTTTTGACTACTGTTGAGGAAGATGGAGTTTGCGATGGCAAGGGCGATAGTGACGCCACTTACTTGGGCACAGGTGATGAATCCGATTGCAGAGGGAGCTTTGGCTGGCTCGACGATGGCTTGAGCAACTGAGAAGGAGGCTTGTGCGAAGAGTCCAACACCGAAGCCGGTGATGATGAGGTAGCCGTAAACTTTGGCGACAGAGGTGTGGACGTCAATTGTGTTGAGGAGAGCACCACCTGTGAGAACAAGTGCGCCACCTACGGTGTACCAAGGCATGTAGAGGCCGTATTTGGAGAGGACAGCGCCGTTGGTGATGACGGAGAAGATCATGAGCATGATGAATGGGAGGAGACGGACTCCAGCGTCAAGAGCGGTGTCACCGCGGGTGAACTGGAAGAAGACGGGAATGATGTAGATAGGGATGAAGATTGCGGTACCACCAGCAGAAGTCATGGCGAAAAGAATCAGCATGGTGCGAGAGCTGAAGAATTCGACTGGGAAAATACGACGAGAGAGGTTGGTGAAGATAGTAAAGACTTGTTGGACGCCGAGAATGATGAAGAGAACACCGGAGCAGACGAAGAGTCCGATAATGGTTCCGCTTTTCCATTCGTATTGAATGCCTCCGAAAGAGACGGCCATGACTCCCGAGGTGAAAGCTCCCATTGTCAAGATTCCTCCCACGAAGTCCATTTCGCGGAAGCGATCCTTAAGGGTAACACCAGGGCGAGGGTCCACGTTGGGAATGAGCCAGAAGTAGACTGGAGCACAGAGACCTCCAATGACAAGGTTGATGTAGAATGCCCATCTCCATCCAGCGGAGCTGTCACTGAAACCTCCTCCAATGATGGGACCGAGAACTGTTCCCAAACCCCAGGTCAATCCAGTTCCACCGATATACATTGGTCGTTCTTGGATTGTGGTTGTTGCAGCGAGAAGGGTCATGACCCCAACATACATTCCTGAACCACCAATACCACAGATGGCTAGACGAATCATGGATTAGCTTGTTTCTAGGAGTTGATGCCAAGTACAATCTAGAGACTTGTCTCATGTGAGATTGTATAGAAGAACTTACCTCGTCCAATGATCAATGCGTCCATGGTAGGAGCTGCACCGCACACAGCCGAACCAAGTTCAAAGAGGAGGACGCAGAGAATGTAGGTCCATTTCGCGTTGAACTGGCCAAATACTTTACCCCAAATCAAGTTGGTGGCTGCGGCTCCAAGTAAAAAGGACACACTCAACCATGTTAAATTGGAGATATCATTGAAATGAAGCACAATAGCAGGTTGAATATCGGCGACGATGGTGTTGTCGAGAGCGAAGAGAAAGGTTGAGCTGAGAATAGAAAGTACGACTAGAATCCATTTCCACCCAGCGATGTCTCGGGGAGGAGCTTCTTCGGCGACTGGTGGAGGTAGTTTCTCGAGATCGACGTCGTTGACAGAGGTGTTCTCGGAGAGATCTTGTTGTTCCTTTTGAGGAGCTGCGAGGTAGTTCCCACTTGAAACGTTCAATTCTGAAGAGCCTGCTGTTGTGGAGCCAGACTCCTCAAGCCGCCCAGGGGAGTTGGGTGTGTCTTTTGTTGTCATGTTGAAAGAAAATGAGATTCAGTCTTGATGCCAATATGAAGAAAAAAGTCTGACTTGGTCAAGACAACGGGATCAGAAGGGTTAACTTTGAGGTGAATGATGAAAATACAAAAAAGAGTTGGTGAGAGATAGTATCTTCATATACACAAACCCTCGAACACGGACATGTAAGATGGAGTATCAAATCCAGCATGGGTCAAATAAAAGTCCGAACAAGAGCAGGGGAGTGATGAGCCCAAATTTATCCATCAGTGATGGTTTGTCAGATCAAGAGCCAATATGTGAGATTGTTTATGTCAAGGACGAGAGAATTGGAAAAGGAGCCTAGTCCAATTCGGCCCTCTTTTAGTGGCAGGCTTCCAATTGATGCTTGACAGCAACACCCGAAAGAGATTCCCTTGGGGATGGTACGAAGTGACTCAGCACCAACAGAGCACTTCGTAGCAAAGAACAAATGAAACCATCGCGAGGTTGATGACAGCGACCCACAGGGCAGTAGCATCTTGGGGATAGGCTCATGGCGGTCGAGACAAGGTTTCAATCATCAGTTGAGCCAATGAAAATTTACGAGAATGACAGGGTGAGAGGGCAAAAGGAACTCTTAAATCGACGCGAGATGGTCCCAGTTCCGAAGATCTCTCATGCTGACTTCGGTGGAGGAATCCAGACATCTGATTGGCTCGGCGGTCGAAAAGGATGATATCTCGCCGGGTAAGACTCCTCTGGCGGGTATACAGGTCGACATGGTGTTAAGGGGGTTATCGGATTTATAAGCTGACGGGACAATTCGAAAGTCCATAAGGTCGGGGGACATAGCGAGAATGACCTCCGTGCAGAAAATCGATTGCTGAGCCTCATTTTCCTTCACAAACGAATATGGCCTTGGTCCTTCGGCGATACAGCAACTGCGGTAAGTCCGAAAATATGAGCAATCTTGCATCTCATGTCAGCCTCCGGACTTCGAGCAAGTGCCGGACATCGAAGCCACGTGGAAACGCAGCACGTTGAGGTTGAGCAAGAATTCACAGGTCTAACGTTATCGTTAGGGTAATGATGGCGGTACGGACGACATGTTGGTGGTGGTGGTGGTGGTGGTGGTGGTAGGAGATCACGGCCGGACAGACGACGACGATGAGGGACATCTGAACGCCAGATGAAGAGCCATGTCGTCAGATACAGCGCCAATCGTTCGGTTCGGGGCACTTCCTACAGAGTTCTTCTGCTTGTTCTATTCAGTCTCACTACTGTACACCGCTCTGGAGGCCTTCTCAGCAGGAGAATCGGCTTAGTGCAAGCTGGACCTACCAGGGATTGAGGAGCGAAACATAGGCTAGAACCTCGTACATCTCATCTCTAGCAGCGTACATGCAGTAAGATTCTCGCAGGGCTGAAATCCTGGGTGCAGTGACGGATGTCTGACAGTGCCGCTGTTGACGTTGTGGGATGGATCATGGATGTCTGTCCACTTGGTCCGGAGGGGGAAGAGACGGTACGTCACCTACCCTAGAAGGAACTCCAGGATGCGAACGCGAACGCGAACACGAACTTATCCTCACATTTGCCATGTGAACTCTCGGTGTTTAGATCTGCATCAAGAAGACTTCGCAAACTACTTAATGTAAGTGAGCTCCATGAGTAGATCGTTTTATTCAACTGCGGACACCGAGTGTAATTGCATACATGTCAGCTTACCACCTGGGACATTCCATTGGCAAAATGTGATGCTTATTCTGTTCGCGCTCGATGCTCGTTGCGCAATGATTCCAAACTTCAATTTCTTTTCTGCAACTTGTTTTTTCCTCACGTACATGTGTTGTCGCTGGACATGGGTCCCTAGGAATACGCGTAAGATTGTAGCGCCGAAGCGAGATGGGGGTCCAAAGCTCTGAGGACGTGTTAGCATTTCAGTAGTCGGTGAACTGTCATGTTCAAGAATGGAGATATCAGTTTCATCAGGCGCTTTTTATACTTCTGAGTCTCGTAAAACAACCCACATAGTTTCTTGCAAAACCGCGGCTCATGCGAACTTTCCTATTTTATTTTTGCGATCCCGAAGTCGCAAAGCAGGCATCCCAATAATCTCATGCAGTTCGGATTTAAACGACACCTCTTGATGTCTTGGGCAGCAGCGCCTTCGAGGTGCCGTATTCCTTTAAATCGCTTGCCTTCTGGTTGGAGCATGCTGGGGGCAGGCTACAGCATTGCATTCTCCAGCAACTCGTGTTTGTGGTAAACATAATTTGAATCTTGGCGTCATGGAATCATGGAATCATCTTGCGATGGGCTGTCTTTTTTCGTCACGTTTTCGTCGGTTTGAAATCTCTTCTACTTCATTCCATGGGTACCTCTCGAGGCAATGCGAATGTATGCGTTAGAGAAGCTGTGGAAGGCACAATGCTGTGTCCCAACTACAAGAAATTGGCGATGAGTGGCTACCGAGCTTATCGTCAAGACTTCCACCAATACTGAAGAATTTCTCCAAAGACCATCCGATATACAGTAAGATGGACATCATGATTAAATTCTGGACTTTATAAGAGATATAGGACAATCGTAACGTTGCGCACAACAAAGAAAGCACATTTCTCGGAGATAAGCGAGGTCACCTGGTTGTCCAAAGCCATCCGGACGATTCCAAAAGAGAAGACTTCAATGAAAGAACTCGGTTTCAATTATAGGCAAGGATGATCCATCATCGAGTATGTAAGTCTCCCAATATTGAAAATAATTGACGAATGCAGCGATCAAAATGGACACAAAGCCAAACTCAACAATGGCATGTGCTGTACTTCATTTGCCTCTCACCTTGATATCATCGCCCACATCACGATGAACAGACGTGCACATGACCAAACACATCATATTTTCTCGTTCTTCAACATGGACACCTCCATCTCATCATACCGCCGCACCTCCCATCACAAACGACGAAAGACAGACTCAGAAACACCACCTAGATACGCACCCAACCCCGTGCATCACCCATACCGCCGCGCAGAACCCGGTAGCCTCCGTGATTTCTGGGAAGCCATCGATCCCCGCTGGTACTTCAGCGATGCATTCAAACATGCCTTGAGAGTGGGGCTCTTCATTGTATTTATTGTGTTGCTGTCGCTTAATATGATGTGGTTCACTGAGTTTCTTAGGCTGGGCCCGAGCGGAATTGATCCTGCGGATTGGAGAGATAGAGATTATGAGGGTTTGGAATGGTGGTTGTTTGTTCTCAGTGAGATAAAGTGGAGTATGCTGGCTGGTAGAAATTTTTGGTTGGTTTGGTTGGTTTGGGTTTTTGGTGCTGTAGGAACGTGGAAGGGTTTGATGGCGTTGATGTGAGGACTATGGGGAGTATTATGTGTGAGAGGATCAAATGTGACGAGTGGGACTTCGTTGTTGCGCATCTATGGTGGAGGTTTCGATTAATTGGGGGAAAATTGGTTCAGAATTGGATTCTTCGTGAAAGTCTTGGATGTTTCAATGCATCAGTTAATCACTTCTTGGGTCAATTGATGGAAATGACTGGAATTCCATCCTACGATAGTAATATACTCAATTACAAAGCGTACTTTGGCCCAATCAAGAGCCCGGCTTCAATCCTCTTGTTCCTGAACGTATACAGCAACACCAATGCCGTCGTAAGAAATGCACCCAACAACAGCAGTCCACCATTAACCCAATGGCCGGTAGGATATCCAATCTTCTGCTCCTTGGCCGTGTAAATCCATACCCCAGTGATTTGACCAGGTGCACCAAATGAAATGTTCAAGGCAAGAGCAAGTCCCTGTGCAGAAGTGGAGTGCAAGTTGGCAGAGAGCCAGCCGAGAAGGATGGGAATTGTCGAGAATGTACCGCAGCAAGCTATGATGAGACAAATGTAGCGGGGAACATAGGCGTCTGCCGGAAGCGTGGCGGAAGCGATGAAACCAATTGCTCCAACTATCATGAGGAAGATTGTCGAGATGGCGCGCTTGTTGTTTTTGTCACACCACCAGGAGGCCGTGACTGTTACCATGAATGCGGCAGCGTCTTAGAGTATATTAGAAAGGTGCTTCAAACAAGGTATGGGGAATAATTACAAGGAGGGACAGTCATAAGCTGTGCTTGGAAAGAATCGTAACCGAGACCACGAGTGATGGAGGGAGCGAAGAGAGACAAGCTCGAGAACGGGCAGGACTTGGTGAAGTAGATGATATAGTGCGCATACAAACGCCAATCTGTCAAAGTTTGCTTCGCATCGGCCCAAGTCATGGTTGCTGCTTTTCCCTTAGAACCATTGAATTCCATTCTTGCAATAGCAAGTTTGCTCTCTTCCGGAGTTAAGAATTTCGTGCCTTCCGGGTAGTCTGGGAGGATGAAGAAGATCAGGACACCAGCCAGAATGGATGGAAGACCTTCCAATAGAAAGAGCCATCGCCATCCTTCAAGGCCGGAGACATTGTTCATATGAGAGATGCCATAAGCAACGATGCCTCCGAACGCGCCGGCAAGTGTTGCTGTCGAATATATGAAGGCCAGTCGTATGGATCGTTCGTTAGACCTGTACCAAAAGGAAATGTAATAGGCGAGGCCAGGAGCAAGTCCTGCCTCAAAGATCCCCAGCAGAAAACGAAGCGCAGTAAGACCAGCGTAATTCTTGACTCCACCGATACCCATAGATATAGATCCCCATAAGATCATGATAAGTGCAAACCAGGAGGATGGGCCCAAGAGTTTCAAAAAGTAGTTTGAAGGAACTTCGAAGACGGTGTAGGCAATCAAGAAGACCATCAATGCAATGGTATATTGATATGCAGACATGCCGGTACTAGACAGAAGATCCTGGCGAGTCTCAGAGTTCATAACTCTGGCGTTTCCGATGTTCGTGCGATCGAGATAGGCCAAGAGATACATCATGGCACACAAGGGAATGAGTCGCCAATCTTGCTTGCGCAGAAGTGCTTTATTTTCTTTGGAATTCGCGAGCTCATTGAAAGGATCGACAAGCGCTTGAGGCGCTGCCATGTTTACAAAGTTCTGCGACACGAAGCATAAGTAATGATATCAGGAGATAGTACACGAAAAAGCAAGACCTACCTTTTCGATGTCTG
Source organism: Tetracladium marchalianum (assembly GCA_037074945.1). NCBI lineage: Eukaryota > Fungi > Ascomycota > Leotiomycetes > Helotiales > Tetracladium > Tetracladium marchalianum. The sequence goes on from JBAMDN010001040.1 coordinate 40,080, forward strand.
CAACCGAAACAGACTCAGCCTCCTCGACGTTTCTCTTTTCATCACTAACAGATGACATTGTCGCAGTTTTGGTGTAATAGCGACTAAATTGAGAGTCAAAGATTGTTTTCGTTGTGCGTTGACAAGGTTCTCAATGGATGAAGACAATCTGCGGCTTGAGTTTCTTCCTTTAAATCTGGGGTAAACGCTGAGCTTTATAGATAATCTTAGTTCCCCGCGATACCCTCACAAATGATGGGGAGCCCCAGATTTTTCTCCACATTTTGCTAGTCTCCCAGTGTTTTTGAACAGACGAACAGTCCTTCACTCCACGATTGTTGTTGACTGGGGTCGCGGAGATGGTAAAAGATGGGGTTTCGGGAGTCCTCCACAGTCACCATGGGCAGTTCTAGTGTAGACCGTACGACTTCAAAGCTTATTTTCGAAACTAGGGCGTTCTGATCCCGGGTCAAATTCCTTCGGTGGGTGTCCGACACTACTACTGTAATTTCCTCCCACTATCCACCACCGAAGGTGTTAAAAAACCAGCCAGATGAGCAATGCGAGTCAGGTAAACAATCTGATCATAGATTTCCAAGCCAACGTCTGCGATTACTGATTCGTTTTCGGAACGCCCCCTATCTTTTCGTTGTCATGACCAAGTGTTTACGATTGCGTTTTTTGAGGAACTTCGGACCCCCTCCATGCGGGCGCATAGTATACTACAACAAATTCACTCCACTCTGCCTATTGATATATCAAGAAGCAAGTCAACCATTCGACTGAACCGAACCAAAATAACTCAACCAATTTTGCACACCCGAAAACAAGTCCCAGTAACTTCCAAATGTCACCATCATCCACCCACAACGATTCTCCAGACTCTGGCACCCGGATACAGACTGGCAAGCCACTTTTATATATCCTAAGCGAATTTCATCCTGTTTCGGTCAAGTACGCCGAATCACTATTTGATTGCATCCACTACGACGACCCAAGAGCACTGAAATGGCGCTCAAATGCCACAGCCATCCTCATCAAGGACTACGATATCACTCGATCAGATCTTGAAGCTGCTCCGCAACTTCAAATCATCGGAAAGCAGGGAGTTGGCATTGAAAAGATTGACGAAGTCGCTTGCGCCGACCACAATGTAAAGATCTTTAACACTCCGGGTGTAAATGCTGGTGCAGTTGCAGAAATGACACTGGCTCTTGCGTTGAGCGTTGCGAGGAAAATCCCAGGGATCTGGCTGAGGCAGGTCACGAACGGAGAGACGATCAGGAAGGAAACTTGCTCGGGTCTTTTGTTGACAGGAAAGACAATTGGAATTATCGGAATGGGAAACATTGGTCTGGCAGTTGCAAAGATTTTCAGTGCAGCTTTCGGTGCTCGGATTGTAGTCTATGACAACTACATGCCAGAAGATCCGCCAGCATGGAAATCAACTCCACACAAAAGAGTCCTAAGCCTTGAGGACGTGTTGACGGACACGGACGTCATCACAATTCATGTGCCGTTGACCAAGGAAACAAGTGGGATGATATCGTACGCTCAGTTTGAGCTCATGAAAGACACAGCCATTCTGATCAATACGGCTCGCGGAGGCATTGTTGACGAAGAGGCGCTTGTCGATGTATTGAAAAGAGGAAGAATTTGGGGTGCTGGTTTGGATTGCCATTCGCAAGAGCCACCCACAAGGCAGAAGTATCATGAGCTATGGACTTCTGGGAATATTGTCGGAATGCCGCATATTTCTGCTGCCACAGACGAAACCCAAGTTGCTACAATCAACGCGGCAATTGATGGAGTATACAAGTTTTTGAACGCCCCCCTCCTTTGTCGATAGAAAAATTGTAATTTAGAAATACAATGAACACAAGAAAATTGCATACCATTGAGGATAAGGCTGCCAAAAGACAGTTGAATTGGAGATATTGTAAGATTTACATGAAACCCTCCAGCCCTGAAGTAAATTCCGCAAGTATGGTATCTTGTGAGAAGTCACAAGTGAAGAAATCATTTGGCATGCCTGAAAAATCAATATTTGGTAACATGGAATCCGCCTCAGAACCAAACAATTGTCTCACCAGAGGCTCAAATAAATTCTCCGAATCCACACCCGACCAGTTACTCTGTGATTGGGCCTGAAAGGTAGAAGCAAAATTGGTCACCTCCTGTACTCCGAAGCCATTGTTATGTTGATGAATGATATATTCGGAATTATCGAGTTGGGATTGTCCTGCTACATTTGTTCCCGTGAATGAAGAAGGATTTCGAGTTACCTCTTGATGATCGACAAGAATTGCATCTGAATCTTGGTCATTTATGGTGGAGATTCGAGCTGGGCCTTGGGAGTTAGATGGATCAAGTTGAGCTGTGGAAAGATCCCGATTTTCGACTTGCTTGATCTTTTCTTGAATACCTCGCCTCATCACTGCTCTCTAATCAGCATTTATCTTTCACATGTGAAACCCAAGATGTATTTTGAGCATGTCTGAATAGACTTGACCAGTAAACTCCTACGTACTATTGAAAAACCTGGCATATCTTCCCATTTCCTTACTTTGGTCAGCCATCCAGGAATGTATCCTTGCGCATGTGTCGATTGCGGAAGAAGACTCTTGTAAGGAGAAATCCCTGAAAGTTTCGGGTTCAAGGTTAGTCCATCTAGTTGACAGCCAGCTTCTCTTGGTCTGAGGATGCTCTATTTGTCTCCCATTAACCTTGACAAAAACACAGAATATGACGCTCAGACCACAAGTAAGAAGCAATTGCATGTAACTCCAGCTCGGTGTTACATGTTTTCGTTGTTTCAGCTCATCGTATTGGTATATAATCGCCACAGCCGTGTTATGATACGGGTTGAGGAGTTCTTTCGGTGGAAAACTTGCTCGAGAATGCACTCGCTCAATCACAGCACGTAAAAGCGTGAGTTTCTCTCGCTCATACATGAATTGGAACCATTCTTGATGTTGTGAGGGGCTTTGTGGCTCGAGGAACATTGGACAAGAGATCCTCCATGATCGAAGGTCCATAAAGAACTCTCGGAACAATTGATATGCATCCCCAGGCTCTGATAAACTTTGCTGGAGACGATTTGTTGCGGCTTTGATCAGTGTAGACTCTGCTGGAATTCCGAAATTGAAAGAACCGTGTATACGACATGCCAATCTTCCAAGTTGGACGAAGCAATTGAATACGGATACTTCCCCATTACTGGAAGAGAGTCCCGAAATTGATGAGACTTCGTCATCAGACCACAATTTAATCTGCTCCAAATAGTCATCTTCTGCATCGAACGGGAGTCCGATGTCGATATCCGCATCCTCAATGCCAAAAGGACGACCGAGAGTTACTGAGCTGAGCCGGTCGAGCTGATAGCAACTCCAGAATATCCTTCTTCGCATTTGCTCTACGAGCAGATTTTTGGTGGGCGTCCTTGTAGGCTTGTGCAGTCCTTGTTCGATGCAAATCCGTAAACAGATCTGGCAGATTTCCCAAATGGAACAACCTGAGGAATGTAAGTGCGTATACAATCATTCTGATGAATAGAGTAGTCACCGATATAGTAGTGAAGCCCAAAATGAGCAATCAGCAAGAATCCTTGAACATCCTTGGTGGCTTCAAAACTCAATATTCCGTTCAGATTTTGCAGACCAGCCGTGAAGTAGCCGAATGGATGTAGTTCAGATCGTTCTCTCCGATACTCGTCGACAGTTGCAAGAGCAAATATCAAGTTCAATTCAAACAAATCGCGCCTCTTATCTGGCGAGGCTCCAATAATAGGTGACAAACTTACAGAGTGGTCATCATATACTCGCTGATATAGGTTATGAACAGCGCTTCTCTGTAGAAAAGTATGTTGAACATGAAATCCAGTAAGGCTGTTGCTCATCGTCAAATTTTAAAACGGATATAGATTTTTTGGACTCACTATGCAGTCACAAGCTTTGCACCTTCTGAAGGACTTGGTAGAGGATGTGCTGGATGATCAGCAACTGCGGGACCAGAGTGCCGTTCGTGGGTTGAGTGTGGGAAGGAGGGGTCTTTCCAGCCTCGAGATATTGCGTTTAGGATATACTGAATGAAACTGGAGTAGGAGAGCATTTAGTCGTGGAAAGAAATGTAGGGCTACAGACGACCTTACCCCGTACCGCTCTCGTCGCCGATGAATTTTGGTATATGTCCAGCTTGTATGGCTGGCTGGGGAAGTATTCGTGAACTTGACGATGGCCTTGTCTCTCGAGATTGATTTGTCTCACCATTCTGCGATTGGAGCTTCTTTTCAAGCTCTTGAATCTGTTCGTGGAGTGCATGGATTTGACTTCGAAATCGAATGTCAGTAATCGAACCACCCCAAGGGATACTGTATAGATTTGGGACCTTCTTGTGTACTGTCTTCCAGTAGAAGAGTCTATGATAATGCAATTCGAGCCAGCCTTAGAGCAAGGTCGGCATACAGGAATTTCATTGTCACACTGTGACTCATGAGCATGGAACTTCCAAATAGGGATCTTTGATGGACTTACTTTGATCTTCTTCTCTTTGCATCGTGAACACGAGACAATACTTGGCTCGGGCTCTTTTGCAATTCTAGGTCGTTTTCGGGATCCGTTACTTGTGACCGGGTTCGGTGGGACTTCTTGCGATGTCATGTTCGCACGGCATGGTCGATAGCCAACAAACCATCAATGAAGAACATATCAGGGGTTGTATGGTGCGCTGCTCGTGGTGTTTGTGGAAGTTACCAGACAACTGGGCGAGTCGTGGTTGCGGTTCGGATTCCGGAAGGGGTCCGGACGGGGGTCGTCTCGGATGCACGTGACAAGGGACCCCTCCGAATTCAGTGATCCCTCTTCTCAATGACCCAATGTCCTTCTCCACCATGAAGGTCCGAGACGAATATTCATCACCACCACCGTATCCACAAAGGTGGAATTTTGTAGCAGTTTTTTTGTGTTTTCGCTGGATACTCTTTAGAGGCTGTACGGAGTGCTATTGGCATTAGATTGCATGCCGACAGGGCTGGTCCTCAGCGACATGTATCGAAAGCCCAAGTCTTATGTCTCCGGATAAGTAGATCCCTAGGTAGGCTCTTAGGCTTATCAACTAATACCCCACGCTTCTTTGCTCCAAAATGAGTCAGCTGCGAACTGTTGCTTGCGAGCGATGTAGCCGGAGAAAACAACGCTGTAGTAGAGAGACACCAATTTGTGCACAATGCCTCCAGGCTAAGGTCGATTGTCACGATGGCAGAGGCGAGAGCATAATGACTCGAACGGGAGTTGGTATGGTGCAACCCAAAGGACCCATTGAAATGTTGGAATCTCGTCTGGATCAACTAAAGAGGTTGGCTCGCGAACAGGGGAACATTTCTGTTCCAAACCAGGCAAATATCGAGAGTAACGCGCCTTCGAACGAGCTAGAAACCGCGATGGAAGAACCCACTGATCTAAATCAAGACGAGGAGCAAGTTCGACTAAATGGGGGGTTAGGGAGTGCAGGTGGTTCTGTTGGACAAAGCAGGAGGCACAGTCCTGACATCGGACTTCTTTCTCTCTCTGCTATGGCCGAACCCAACTGCAGAGCAGCCGAGTTTCTTAAAGGAATTTCAATGCCAGGAATTATCATTGCTATGACTGAGAGTCATGGAGGAAATCCTCAAAGCACATCTCGGATAGGTGCTCTGGTCTGTACAACACTTCGTCGCGATTGGCGCTCTACTGACTATTAAAATCTTTAGTGGGATGGGATCGCGAAAGATATTAGACAGTCAAGTAACAAGATACCAGAAAGACTCTATCTTCCTAAAGAAGACTCCAAGAACTATGTCTCAACCTATTACACTGTGGTCGATTATCGTTATCCTCATTTGCCGGAGGAAAGTGTGAAGTTGGGGATTACGGCAATTACAGAGGCAGAGGAAAAGGACTACGAAGAGATGTTATCCCGGGATCCTGCCAAAGTGTTTATGGCATACATGGTGTTGGCCATCACACCGCTCGTTTCGGATGCCTATCCCGTTGCGCAAGCATCTTTCATTTCTATTCATATTCTGTCTAAAGCTCTCAAGATCTTGGACAAAGTATTCCAGCTTGAAGATGGAGTAGATATCATTTACTGTCTTATATTGCTTGTTATTTTCTCTCTTCACAGCCCTGCAGCTGGATCAACGTGGCATTTGACAGGCGTTGCTATGAAGAAGTGTATATCACTGGGTTTCCATCGGGAGGTGACAAAAAGTCGTCGTTATACATCTGGGGAAGAACTTGAACAGCGCAGATGGGCCTTCTGGCTTGTTTATTTTCTGGATAGGTAATACGTTTTCTGCTTTCATCTCTCAAGATAAACAAATCTAATTATTAGTTAATAGGTTAGTTTCATGCGCCCTTGATCGCCCTTTCGGCATTAATGACCAGGACATCACGATTGAAGTCAGTACCAACATTCTCCTTGCCAACTCACTTAGTCTCTAAATAACCTATAGCTTCCCGGAACTAGGCCCCATTTTCTTGCGACAACTCCAACCCAGCGGCGAAATTTGCATCTCTATCGCTACGCCTTGCTTCTTTCCAAAGTCGTCGAAGACAAAGGGAGTCGTCCACTGTCGTATCACTTGAATCATCTGCTGCATTGGGAAACCAGCACTCCTGTCAACACGGAACCGTACCCCGTTGATTTAGATGAGCACTCAAGCTCCCTGCTCAATACGCTTGCTCTTCGAGCGATGACTGATCAGATTATATTTGCAAAAAAGTCTACTACCAGTGCAACACCAATCTCCCGAGATGCCGCAGTTTCTTCTTACACACCATCTACTAATGGACATCACGAACCAGTTCAGCTTGGGGAGCTCATGGAATGTGCCCAAGCGGTCATCCGAAGTCTCAACAGAAGAAGTATGCAAAAAAGGTCCACGCTATCCTGGATCACTGGATACACATCAATTAGAGGATCGGTTGCACTACTTTATTGTCTAGCACGGGGAAAGTCTAGTCAGGTGATGTGCGTTCTGAGCGAAGCGAACATCAGAGAGTGTGAAGAACATATTGAAATTGGCCTGGAAATAATGTCTGTGGTTTCCCGGCAGTTCCCTATCATGCAGGATTATCGTTCACTAGTTGGAGGGCTGAGGTCTTTGGTGAAGGAGACATTCTATGACTCGGGAGTCCGTGTAAGACGTGTGCAAGAATTGACGACGGTAGCCGCGATGATTGGACCCGACAACGTACATTCACTTGTTAAGAAAACTATTGACCTTGTGGAAAGAGACTGAAGAGAATTGTCCACTCGCCCAATGACTAGAAACGGAATCTGTTGCTCGAGCTGGTCTCCGTGGTTTCGTTCCTCTCTAGTGAACAGATTCAAGTCAAACTGAGTACGCATGGTGTCTACAAGCATCTGGTACTATCTATACTATTCATAAATATGAAGCCTTAATAAGATTCTTCTGTTTTCCTTTTAAATGGATTGAGAGGCATTGCCTATGACACCGATATACCCAGATTAGGTCGGAAAATTGGTTAGTCATTTCTCGACCAAGGAATAGCAAAGCCGGAACAGAATATTCACAACAAAGCAGTTGAACTCGATTATGGCGATCGACCCCGTTTTTGATCAAGTGCTTGCGTCTGGATCTAGTGCCTTTCGCCTCCACCTTGATGTGGAGGGATCTCTTGCACTTTCGGACACCCCCCGAAATCCCTATTAAGTCTTGGCAGTGAAGACATATTGAGTGACACATCCCATCTTTTGAGATAACTACATTTGGAGCAAATATCCCAATGAGTTTTTAGATCATAGAGAGCAAATCTGGTCAATTCCTCTTGCAATTAGAAAACAATTTTCAAATTCACCAACTTATTCTTTATCCATCATGGTTCTCATCAACAACCTTTTGATCAACTCCGCCAAAGGCAAAATATGTACAGTACGTACCTAGTACATTAACACGTACTGTAGAATACAACATTGATTCATCGTTATAGGCTCTTGGTGTAAAGCTCATTCCCACAACAGAAATCGTTTCTATAGCCAAAGATGCCGGATATGATTCTCTCTTCATCGAGCTGGAGCACTCCTCTTTCTCGCTAAGCCAGGCCAGTCAGCTCTGTGCCGCTGGTATCATGTCTGGTATTACGCCATTCGTCCGTGTCCCGCATCAATGTGGAAATGGATTCGTGCAGAGAGTTCTCGACGGAGGAGCCATGGGTGTAATCTTCCCACACATCTCCTCATCAGGTACGCACTTACTGATAGCACTTTCGCACATTACCTTCACCTCAAGCCGCTCTCTAACTCATGCAAAACAGAGGAAGCTAAAGCTGCAGTATCAATCTGTAAATTCCCAGCTCCAACTCCAGGCGCACCCAAACTCGTCGCTGGGAAGCGCTCACTTACAGCTGGCCTTCCCCATTTCGCCTACGCACCAACTTCCGCTCCAGACATCATGACGCAACTTGATGCTTCTGGATCAACCGTTATCCTGATGATTGAAACGTCCGAGGCTATTGCAAATATCAATGCTATTGCTGCGGTGCCAGGTGTTGATGTGCTACTCATCGGTGCGAATGACCTAACTCTCGAGTTGGGTATTCAGGGTCAATGGGATCATCCCCTTTTCAGAGAGACGCTGGAGAAGGTTGGAGAGGCGTGTAAGAAATCAGGTATCATGATGGGGCTTGCTGGTTTGTATAATAGACCTGATATTTGTGCGGATGCGGTTAAGAGATTGGGAGTTAGATATATGTTGGGGAATTTGGATATTGGATTGATCGCGGCGGCGGCTAAGGTGAATGTAGCTATGCTGAAGGGATTGGAGTAGAAGACGGTGTACTTACGGAGAACAAGTGATCTAATGATATTAGTAAATAGGTGGATATGAAATACCTACCTACCGTACCTACTGATGTTGATTCGAATCAAGCAGGAACTTGTCTTGAAGTGCGGATCAGCGAGATTTATGTGTATGTCTGTGCAAAGAACTCCGATTTTTTCCCCCAGAAATCTTACCCACATAATTGCAATTCGGTTTCTCTTACAAATCAAAATTCCCAATCATATTAAAATTAAGTACTATCAATTCAGTGCAATATTTTGTAACTGTTGGTTAGGGTTGTTGTTATGCGACTGTGAACTCTGAATTCCAGGGACTCTGACAGTGGAACACGCTAAAATCGGCGCGCTCGTTGACGTTGCGGCCAAGCGAATTATTTGTCCTCAGGGAACGCCATCAACATTCCTGTTGCATTCGATTCGGTGACAATGGCAGCGCCTTCACCTCATAAACCACGGCGGAAAGGCAAGAAGAGCAATAATGGTAGCGATTACTCCACGATAGCAACATCCCCCGCCAGCCGACATGGGCAAGCTACCTCGAGTCCAGCATATCCGCTCGCTGCTTTCCTGTGGCCAGCGCGTGGTTCAACTTCGCAATGGGAGATCCTGCCATTGATATTGATGGCAGTGGGGTTGTTTAGGTGGGTGGCAGGACTATGGGGCTATTCTGGTACGTTTACTACAAGAGGCAGTGTGAGTAAAGTAGCTAATTTTGGTGTTAGGATTCGAGAAACCCCCAATGCACGGCGATTATGAGGCTCAGAGACATTGGATGGAGATCACGACCAACTTGCCAATATCGCAATGGTACTTTCACGACCTGGAGTGGTGGGGACTTGATTACCCTCCTTTGACCGCATACCACAGCTGGCTTCTGGGGAAGATTGGAACAATCATCAATCCTGCCTGGTTCGCCCTCTTCACATCACGGGGCTTGGACGATCCTACACTGAAAGTTTTCATGAGGGCGACGGTCATAGTATCTGAGTACTTGATCTATATCCCCGCTGCTGTCATCTTTGTGAGAAGACTGAGCAAGCTTCAGGGTGTGAATGCCTGGAACGCTTCCATTGCGCTGACGGCAATTTTGATGCAGCCCGGTACGATTCTCATCGATCACGTACATTTCCAGTACAACACAGTCATGCTGGGCCTGGTCCTGGCGAGCATGTCGAGTGTGTTGGCTGGTCGATTTATGTGGAGTTGTGTGTTCTTCGTCCTAGCTCTGGGCTTCAAGCAGATGGCATTGTACTATGCGCCGGCCGTTTTTGCGTATCTGCTGGGTGTCTGCCTCTTCCCTAAGATCAACATTCCGCGATTCTTAGGGATAGCTGTTGTCACGTTGGCCTCGTTTGCAGTCTTGCTCCTCCCACTTTTGCTTGGATCGTTGTACGAAAACTACAACAATATCGACGCGAGGCCAGAATTGGAAGGAAAGCCTGCTCCATTGCCAATCTTCACCGAATTCTCCTCAAAATTCGATTTCAATGCCTGGTATTATCCACTTGTTCAACAAACGGCACAGTTGATCCATCGAGTGTTCCCTTTCGCTCGTGGTCTTTTCGAAGACAAGGTCGCCAACTTCTGGTGCGCTCTGAACGTTATTGTTAAGCTACGAAAGTATGATGCGGCATTGCTTCAGAAAGCATCACTATTGGCCACACTAATCGCTATTACACCCCCGTGCTTGATCATCTTCAGCAAGCCTCGAAAGGAAACGTTCCCTTTGGCTCTAGCCACATCCGCCTGGGCGTTTTTTCTCTTCAGCTTTCAGGTACATGAAAAAAGTGTCCTGTTACCACTGATGCCAATGACTGTTATTCTAGCTGGAAATCAAGGCCTTAGCAAATCCGTGAGGGCTTGGGTCGGGTTCGCAAATATCCTTGGAGCCTGGACCATGTTCCCTCTTCTGCAGAGGGTTGATCTGCGGGTCCCTTACTACGTGTTAACGCTCCTATGGGCATATCTTGTTGGACTTCCTCCCACTTCTTTCGGGGTGTACAGACAGGATGGCAAGACCACATGGTCAGCCCTTGTCACCACATTGATACATATAATTTTCTATACCACCATGGCGATTTGGCATCTTGGGGAAGCTTTCCTTGCACCACCCACCGACAAACCGGATCTCTGGGTGGTACTAAACGTTGGTGTTGGAGCTGTCGGATTCGGTCTGTGTTATCTATGGTGTCTGTGGACCCTCGTGATTGAGAGTGGTCTCACGCAAAAGAATTCGGAGAAGACGAAGGTCAAGTAAAAAAACCTTATGTATGTTACTATATACCCACCGAAATACCCAATCAACGAAGTGCAATGGTTCTCGGCTCTCCACGACGCGGGCCTTTGATGCCGCGGCTCCAAGATTTCTCATATGTTCTCTCGTTTGGCAGCAAGTCGTTGTTGGTTCGCACAGAAATTGACGAGGATTATATTTAGAGGTTCGCACCCACAGCCAATAGCGGGACGAGCGAGCTTGTCAAGCCCCCTTTTCAGCCCTGTGCCTCCGGCGTCCATGCGTGCGCAAGGTGGTGGCATTGGTGGCTTGAACCTTATCCATGTCGTCGGTCGACGGTCCCTTAAAACTTCGCAACTTTGCGCGGACTTTACTCTTCATGCTGACAAGATGTCAAGATCCCAGGAGCAAGAGTTCTTGCCTCCGAGCGCTCACCTCTCGCCAATGTCGCCATCGATGAAGAGATTGAGTTCTCCGCGTAATCTTCAAGTCTTGGGTTGCATGTCTTGAGGTCAGTGGGGTGGAAGAGTTGTCCCAAGTTCCCAATCCTTTCACCGCAGCCGACCAGCCAGCTGGTGATCAAAATCCGAATCCTTTGATTGGGTCTCGCTTCCCCCGTCTCTCTTTGTCACTTGCAATTTTGCTTTCGTGTTAACGTTCCCACGAGGTGGCCTTGGCCGGAATCAAGGCAGACTTTGCTGTAAATTTAACCATCTAAGCTTATCACGTAAATCTTACGGCTGTTTTCAGACCACTCATTTAAAATGCTGACATAATGGCAAGGGCCATTCTCAAGCAATTGAAAATGCCCCAGTAATTTGCACGTTTGGTCTGATCTTCTGTGCAACAAAGTTGTCCCGATGCTGTTGTTTTTGCTAGTTGGTCAATTGTGGTACAAGACTACCACACATAAACTTGCACTCCCCGACGGATGGAACAAAAAAATTCGTGAATACCACCATAATTAATTTATTCATATCATCGCAATCATCATTACACACCAAGTTTTTGCAACTTCAGCAACTTTGATTGGTGTTCTTTGGAGTGGATCCTGGCAATCTCATGATCCTAGGGATCTGACTGTATTTCATGGCTTGGTATGGATTTGGGCTGATGCCCCAGCCCCGAGCCAGCTTTCGTACAACCTTTTGTTTATCAACCACATGCAGGTAATGCTGCTGGCGACAGCCAACCGTTCTAGAGTAGCGTTTCCTTTTCAAGCGTTCCTTTCGCCCACCTTTGAGGACTTCCTTTTCTCACCTCCTCCCATTCGAGATTGAGTCCACTCGTTTTTTCTTTATGATATCCATTATTAATTAGCATCATCATGTTTGTATCAAGTCTTGCGCTGCTTTCAGCGACGTTATTTGGGTCGGCTCTTGCTCAGAGTGCGAGTTCGAGTTCGAGTGCGAGTTCGAGTTCAAGTTCGAGTGCGACTGCGAGTGCAAGTAATGCAGTGAAGACGCATTCATTCTCTGTTGGTGCTGTAAGTTGAGATGCTGAGGGTTTTGAGAGGTACCCGTCTAATTCGCATTGTAGGAGGGACGTACTTTTACACCAAACAGTAAAACGGTACCTGTTGGAGACATACTTGGTATGTCAATCTCACTCATAGGAAGTAAAGACCGAGACTAACTTGCATTAGAATTTTGGTTTTATCCTCAGAACCACTCTGTGGTAAAGGCAGAGTTTGGCAGGGAGCCATGCATTCCTTATGAGATGACCGGCGCTGGCAAGGTTGGGTTTTGGTCCGGATGGAAGCCAACAGCAGTCGTTGATACAAATAATGTATGGTCTATGGGATCAATTGGTTGTTCTCCACGCTGACGAAGAACAGCAACCAGTGTTCAGAATTCGAGTCAACGACACGGAACCTTTATCAGTTTACTGTTCTTCCCCAGATGCATGCAAGCAAGGAATGATTGCTGTGATCAATGGAGTATGCAGCTCGCATCCTTCACATCAATCTCTTGTCTAACATGTCCTAGAATGCAACCCACAACTATGATACCCAATTGGCCAACACACTAAAGGCAACCGCCTTCCTCAGTCCCGGCGAATACTTCCCCGTTGAGAAGCTCAACCCCGAAGGCGACGAAGACGACACCAAGTCACATCCACATCCACTCTCCACCGGCGCCATCGTTGGTATCGCCATCGGAGGATTCGTTGTCCTCTGCCTCCTCGGTGGAACAATCTACATGTGCGGTCGCCACAAAAGCTTCAAGGAGATGCTAAACCGAGACGGAAGCAAGAACAGCCCCGGAGGATCAGGAGGAGCAACAGATACAACTATCGCGTACCACCCCGCCTCCCCCGGATTATCTGAAGCCAACTACCCCAACATGATGATGAAGAGCCCTGCAATGTCCGACGCGAGATTCAGCGCACAAACCTACGGCGCGGATAGTTACAGGAGTGTTAGTCCACCGCCGATGGATGAGAGGGGTGTTTCGATGTTTGGCGTTATGAATGGTGGACAGTTGAGTCCGGGGTTAGGAAGTCCAGGGTGGCAGCCAAGTCCGGTTTATCAGGAGATGCACGAGGCAGATTCTAGCGCTAGTGTGAAGGGGATGCCGTAAGTTCTCTCCTATGACTTTTCATTCCAAAAGGATATTTTGCTGACTTTCTTGTCAGGCATTCACAAGCACCATACCAAGTCCACGAGATGCCAGCATCAGTACCTCCACCAATGCCTAGTCCAAACACACCAGACCGATCATTCTCGTACTCACCAGGGGGCGAAAATGCATTTACAGGACACTCGAAGGACGCGCCAAGGTGATGCGAGTAATAACTTGAGTGCGGATTTTGAAAAAAAAAAAAGAGAGAATAGATGCGATACAACTTTTTGTAATTGGAATACTGCAAAGCGAGATCATTTTTTTTGGATTCGAGATGTTTTTTTTGGAGGGAGTTTATACAGGTTTTGCTTGGGGTTTATTTTGAGCAAGCAAAATTGTTGCTTGTGAGTATTTGCACCTTTTGTGTAGGCTGTCTGTACGTTAAAATATTAAGAGTTTACAAATAACTTACTTTTTCTTAGAGAGGATGAGAACACTGCACTGCATCTTGACAGCTGTGAGCATGGCTCTGGTTTTACCGTTTTTGTCCGGATGGCCTACCCATTGGCCTGTGACGTCGAGGCTGCATTCTTCACCAAGCACTCCAAACCAACAAAATTATGTTCATGTCTTCAACATCTCCAACTTCTCTGAATTCCTGTTCCTAGCCACAATGTTGCGCAAATGAGATCTAGAACCTCGGCGAGGTTCACCTTCAGATATCTCCTACGACTCTCAGTCTGTATCAGGTCAACTAAAATATGTAATCCAAACCTGTTTCCATCGCCCAAATACGCAAATAGCATACTGTCATATTGCAAATCCACATTCGTTCATTAATGGTTTACAAATAGTATCTGTCTGTGTAACTGCTTGTGTCGTTCGGTAGGATTAATTACACTGATTTCCAAGGTACACAAGATCCGAAAGGTATTTCCAAAGATATTTCAGAATTGATATTTATAGTAATTTTAAGGCCGACGAATCAATACGTTGGCCTTTTGGTCAAGAGATACATTTCTTGCACTGATGATCGTGCAAACATTGAGAACCGCCAACAGTGGTGTGACGGTGTGAGTTGCGAAAATGTGATCTTCATAACCTACACGTGGAGTAGACACCAGCTCTAATCATCTGACCATTGTTGGGGAAGATGATAGTGTACTAATTGAGATGATAACCAAGAGGGGAGTTGAGTTCCGCAGGTGCCCGGGAAGTTTCTTGGGTGGTGGCTGCAGTTCCATTATTCCCTTGCTCTCGGGTGTACTGAAGTTCGCTATGCTCAATACTGTAACCGAGTCGGATGAACTGTTTTTCAAGGTGCGCTTCTTTTGGAGATTGAATACCTATACATGCAAGTGATATGGTAATCACATATGTACGCCTTTAGTGTTGAATTGAATCTTTATGTTCAAATACAGTATATGTGGGAATCATTGGATAGAAGGTGTGAAAGGGTGACGTTGACGTCGTGGCAGAATCGGTAAACTTTGATGCTCGCCAAGACTCAAATTCTCAAGAACGCATGTTCGCATTCTTGTTTTCTCCTCAACAAGTATCTTCCTCCTTTCTCCTCATCCACAACACTTCCATCACATCTCCTTCCCGACCCTATTTACTCTCATGCTCTGCTATGGAGAAGTTCTTTGGCAGCGTGGGCATCCACAATAATGAGATTCTTGTTGATGGTATGATCCAATCAATAACTGATCGCAAAACGGCATGCTAATTCTGACTGTGCCGGCCACGGTAAATGTATGAACGAGTCGAGAGCTTCTTTCCTCGAAATACCGATGGACCAATTGGTGCTCAATTTCTGCCCTCTGCGTCATGAATCGCCCATCTTTCCGTTATGCATTTGTAGAACATAGTTTCAGAAATGAAGCCCCCAACGTCTGGGATCCAAGATCGCGAAACAAATCGCAACTCGAACCTCACAGTCATGAGACTTTCTCCAGGCCGACCACTGTCTCGAAATCTTCGGATCACCTCATTCCTCATCATCTGGTAGTTGGGATAACATTTCTTTGCCTGCATTAGTCGGGGACACTTCCAAATGTCTCCACCCTCAACATCGGATTGTTTGGCAATCTCTGTTCCTCTCTATCCACCCCAAAATACCAGTCCATCAAGTGTGGAATGCCAAGCTATATCGCATGAATGAGATGTTCCAGCCTGCTTGAGGATCAACAGGCACATCTTTTTAAGCATACTTGACATGCATTGTGGGATTCAAGCTTCTTCCCAAGAGGTTTCACAGAGGCTACAAAGAAGGAAGTATTCCCATGCGTTATCGAGTCTCTCCATCTGCAACCTATTCATTGTTATTGATACTATCAGCTGTCACTCGTTTTTGCTGGTCAGATTCGGTTTACTTTTAATACACGCTTTCATTTTCTCCTTTCGAACTTATAAATCATTTCCTATTTACATTATTACATTCCACAACCACAAACGAGTACAACTATGCGCTTCTCACTCCCCGCCCTCGTTCTATCCTTCTCTGCTCTCACTTCTGCCACATTCTACGTGTCGCAACAAGATCAACAAGATCAGCAAGATGTTACCAACTTTGCAATTGGCGAAGGCAAAGCGATTCAGTGGGACACCTCTGATTTTGACGACAATCTAGACATCTACGTTGGACCAGAAGACGCCAATGAAGATGATGACAACGTTGGAACGAAAATTGCAACCGACTATCCCAACTCGGGAACCTTCACCTACACTCCAGACAACGACTACGAAAGCAAGTATGGCAAGAAGAAGAAGATTTGGGGAAAAGACAAGAAGGGAAAGAAGGGAAAGGGAAAGAAATTGATTATCATCATCATTCACAAGCCAGACGTTATCAAGAAGCCAGAAGTTCCAACTGTTGTCATTCCCCCTTTCTCTCAACTCCCACCAACGGCAACTATGACGAGTATCGCCACTCTGACGCGAATTATTGCTACCGAGACAGTAAGCTTATATCATTCCTAGAGTCCTCTCACTACTAACGGCAGTTTCTTCAGCCAAAGAGCCCGCCAGTCGAGACCCCCAAGCCTCCAGTTGTTGTACCGCCAACAACAGCAAAACCACCAGTTATTGTTCCTCCAACAACTGTAAGACCCCCAGTGATTGTTACTGGTCGGCCCAGCGCTAGCATGCCAGGAAACGGAACTGTTGTTCGTCCAACAGCAACTGGTGGCGGTGGCAACTCACCACCAATCTTCACTGGTGCAGCATCAGTATCAACCGCAAAGCCTATGATTGTTGGTGGAATCATGGGTGTTTTGGCACTCTTTGGATTGTTGTAAGAGTTTAGATGGTAGGATATTTGTATGGGCAAACACGCTCAGCAAATAGAGTATGATTTGGCAGCGGTTGGGTTTGCTTTAACTTGTTCAATCTGAACATTTCTGTTTCTCTCATTTGCCTGAGGTCCTTTGTACAATACTGATGATGATGCTTTTACGTAGTCACTTGTATACTAATGGTGTAAAAATATTACCTATTTCCCTATCTGCCGTACCAAGAAAGTTCAACTGCAGTCCTGTGACATTCAAGCGACTCACATCCGTCCCTCTTTGTTTTCCTATCTTCACAATCACCTCGCATACAGTGAACGGACAAAGGCGAAAACTTCCCTTACATTGTTCACTATCGCCATGAAATCTTCTATTTTTCACCTTTGACTCGTCTCCTCATTGCCGGGCCAGTCATATCTCATGGTACTCACTCACTCTCCAAGCACAAAAGTAGCCAATGATTCAGGACCACACCACACCATCTCTCCCTCACTAGTTCATCCCAACTTCTCACCACCCATCAAGACGCCCCAAACCGACGGCGTAACACGTTCCCTCCTCGATTATCCAAAACCACTTTGCGCATATAAAGATCGATCTGTCGTCAAAGAAGAAGAAAACAGAGCAGACATGAACTCAACACTTCCGATCGTGCTGGGCACAATCTGTGCGATCCTCTTCATCATCGGTGCGGCTTCGCTATATAATATGACGAGGAAGCAGAGTGTTGGCCCGAGGGAGACGTATGAAGTCTGAGATTTGGACTGAAGGAGGGAGGGATTCAACCCCGCCATATCCGAACTGGTGCCTACCTACGACTTACATATCACGAACGCAATTTTGCAATCTTATGATTTCACGAAAGAACGCATCCAAAGTTTTCACGGTGTTCGAAGTTTCCGTGATGGGAAAATCCTGGGGTAGAGTATTTGTGGGAATGGTGAGATGGAGGAATAGCTGTATGGAGGAGGATGATGATGGACAAGACATTTCGACAGACTCCGACCTGGCCGCGCGGCACGACTTTCCACACCCACACGCTTTTTTGGAAGACGACTATCCCGAGAGAAAGAGCACCTGGAATTGTGTTGATGGCATCTGCATTCTGACAGGTGCATTTCCTTACCTTTCACCAATGGACACTACACTTGCGCATCCTGGTAACTACGAAAATACTTCTCAAATCGGCTTTTCTAATCATCATCTTAGATGAACCGCTTCTGGTTGTCACTAGGAAAAGTGTAGGATGGGAACTAACAAAAAGGAACACCTGGTGCACCTCATTGAATGTCACGGGTGGCCTTTCCTACTGCGAGAAAGTGGGTTGACTTGAACTGAAGTGCAAGGAGGAGGAGATTGCAGATAACTCTACAAAGCTACGAGTCTGGAAGCTTTGAGCACGGGAAATGAAGGCAGGGAAATGAGGGTACTCTAAGGCCTTAGAAGAATGGAGAAAGATACCCTGGTGTGTATTTCAGTCGCATAAAGAATAAATACGATTCCAGTGCCTTTTCGGTATGGGATGAAGGACTTCAAAACCACTTGGAGTGGGATGGTTTGTTTTTTATATTTGTATGGTAGGCTGATTCTAAGGGATCTTGAATGTCGTGACCGTTACGGGATTTGAAGACAGAGGACGCTATTTTGAATTCTATTGCAAGTCATCTTGCGATTTAGTTCTAGGGATGTGCGTGAGAACCTACAGATACCGACGAACTCCATTATGAAGACATCCTAAATAGCGAGCAGTACTTGTTACCAAGTTCATTAAGTCCTTAATTTACGTATTTGACATCCTACGAGCGTCGTTCATTTAAGCTCACTAAACCTGGCTTACATCTCGCGAAATCCCAAGACCCTGACCTGAAGTTATTGTTGACATATGTCGTATTCGAGTACAAAGCGTGAATTCCAAGTCGGAGTGGAAGCATTAAACTTAACTACAGTATTGCCATTACCACCAATAATCAATGAAATATTTGTTCTCCACAACGTATGCTGTCGGAAAAAGGAATCTGCATCAAAAACTATGGATGAATGTGGTGGGTAGCGCTAGCCTTCCTGCCTTCATGATGAAGGAAACTACGTCACCGAAAAGCTCCCAACTATCCTATCTCCTCGATATCGAAATTCACATTGCCATACCATCCACTACTCAACATTACGAAACTGGACTGACAATTAATTTCTTGTTGAACAAACTTCTTCGATCCCGAACAAGATCAAACAAACATCTGCTTCCAAAAAGATGTCGGCATCGCAAAACCAGTCTTCCTTTGGCGAGGCTCGTGGAGCTGGAATGACCTTCGGACCAGACGATACCAAATCTTCGGATACTGCTACTCCTGCGATGTCAGTTGGAATGGCTACAGCAGCTGGGCATGGCAATCGTACGTACAGATCTTTATATGACTTGATTCTCTTTCAAATACCAGAAGTTGTTTACTAGGTCCGTGGCTACTTACTAATTGAAAAATTTATAGATCCCCAAGACAACGCAGATGATAGCAATGCTACTCTACCAAACACTCGGATAGGTCCACAGCAAGAAGATCTGGATGGTGAACAGATGAGAGCTCCGGGTGAAGGAGACGTTATGGCGGCACAGCTGGACAAGAAGAATGCGGGCTGGGGAGAGCAAGATAGTATGACAGGTGGGCTGGATAGAATGAAGGCCGAACAAAAGAGTGCTAGGGATGAGATCAAGGAGGATAGAAAACAGGGCGGAAACGTTGATGGTGGAGCTGGAAAGAGAACGGAGAATGAGGGCTTGGGAGCAGTTTGAAAATGCTTCTGAAGTCGCTTAAGAGCCTCTCATTTCGGAGCTTTGTTTGTTGTAAAAGTACTGTACATAATCTCAGCCATAACTGAATCGATCCTTGACGCCGTCGCAATGCAATTGGAATCCCCTTTGTGCCCTCTCCACTATCAAAACTCCATGTGGTCGATGCTCTCATCGCCTAGAGAGCTTAGGACCGAAGACTGCCGTCTTGAAGACATAACAGAGACGGTTGTGGTAACGCCATTGGTATGAGATCCTTTAATCTTCTCCGCCCATTCTTGCACGGTTGTATATTCTGCGCCTTCAATTTTCACGGTCCTAGGTTCCGCAGGTTTTCCTAAGACTGTGCCGACATATCTTGAGTCCTCATCGGCAACACCATGCTTTTTTTTGAGAACTGTGAGGAGTCAGTACTTGCCCTTTCCAGTGTGATGTATCAAGCAAACCTGTCAAGTAATCCTCCTTAGCACCTTCCACTCCTTCCAGCGCAATCCTTCTGATTTCTGCATTTTGTGGTCCCTTTGCCCATGCAATAAACTCGTCTGTGCCCCTCATATCCTCCTCTCGAAGAACCCTCTGATCTGCGGGCCCCAATTCTGGTAGAAGAAGTCCAAAATCCTGCATTGCCATTCTCACATCCTGAATCATCGGCTCGAGCGCAAGTTCTGCATCGTCTTGATTGAGTGCGGCGTGGTCTGCAGTTGCCTGCGCAAGCTGGGTCATGAAGTGTGCTGCTAGACCGGTGAGAGTATCGACTACTGAGGAACGCGCTGAATGATAACCTGCTGCGCGCAAGATGTGGAGGATACAAGGTCGCAGGAGCGAGGTGTTGAGTGCTTGAGGAGACGACATTTTGCAAGTTGGATCGCGCTACACAACACACAGTTCAGGGTGTCGTTGGGGAGGTCTTCATGCTGGAAGAAGGAATTAGTTGGACGCCAGAGAGATTTTTCAATCACTTCAGCAAAGGTAAAGATTGCAAAATTGGACTGATTCTGTTGTTTACCGTTTTGAAGCTGAGTAGGTAGTAGGTATGATGGTTGCAGGAAGCAATAGAGGCCCACTTAAAGTTCCATCCTACTGTAGCCTCGCGTCTCCTTCATGTCGTTTGTTCTTCTTTTTGGCAGCCTTCTCCCCTCCTTATTGTATTGCGACCACAAAACCCAAACTGCTCTCAGCTTTCGCCCTCCCTCCCCCTTTACACTCTTACAAGTCTTCGCTGAGACATCAAAACCCTATAAAGTCAAGAATCGCAGACGGATTGTATCCGCGAATGGGCATCGCCCGCCCACAATGTCTCTCAAACTAAAATTAAACACCAAATCGAGTGTCCCCCCGCCGGCCTCAACACCATCAACTCCCCTTGTGACGCCTGGAGGATCAACGAAACTTAAGTTCAAGATTGGTACAAAGTCCGCGGTCTCGTCTCCTGCTCCTGCCCCTGTTGCGTCTTCGGGGCCGCTGGCTGAACCATCCAAGACGACAAAGGCTGGACGAACCTCAAAACCTACAGAGAAGATCATACAACAAAAGCGCGACATCAAAGAAGAGCCCGACTCAGATGATGCAGGAATACATGAAGACACACCAGGCGACCCCGACAGCATCACCGTTCGGCCGGGGCACAAAAGCAAGAGGCTCAAGCTAAGCATCGGCGGTTCAAGTAAATCAGGATCCAAAAGCGCTCTACCCAAAACTCCTGGACCGGTAATTTTAAAGACGAAGCTCAAGGGAAGATTACCACAGAGACCACTAGGCGTGGGCTACGATTCAGAGGCTAGCGACCGAGAGGAGGATCCCGCAATCGAAGAGCAGTTTGTAATTCGCATGATACCTGGCCCCGATTGTGATTATCTTCGGAAATGTATCGTGGAGAAGAAATTTGGGGTTCCAAAGTCAGCAGGAGGCGCAGAGATCTATATGAGATTCTTTCATGAGAATGGACGACGGGGAATCATCAGGATTAGAGATAAAATCTACGCAACTACCTTGGTCGACTTGCCTTGCATTGTTGAGGGTATGAAGAGTTGGGACAAGAGAGGATGGTGGAAGAGTGCAGACATTTGTCAACTTCTCCTGGTTTTCGCACAGATTGAGCGAGAGAGGAAGCAAAGACAATCGCCCTTCCTGATACCGTTGATCCAGTCACATTTCAATATCCTCATGGATTGACAGCACCTATGCATTATGCTCGTAAGCGAGTTTTTCGAAAGCGAGTCAGCAAGAACACGATTGAGGCGGTAGAAGATGAGGTTGAGAGACTTTTACGAGAGGATGATTTGGCAGAGGGTTCGAGATTTGAGATGGTTGATCCTGAACGACATGGAAGCCAATTTACTGCTCAAGGTAGCGATTACGGAGATGATGTCTACTCTGGAAACGAAGATGCCGAGGGTGAGGACGATGATCAAAACCAGGGTGGATACTTCGATGAGCACATGAATGGTGGAATCGAGGATACAGAGCACGCCGATGCCCTTGCAGCCGAACTGGAAGCCGAGATGATGGCAGAGATGGGTGTAGATACCCCGGCTGCCGACACACCAGCTGTTACTGGAACATCCCTTATCCCAGAAGCAAATGCAGAAGAGAATAGGGAGGAAGAGGATAGTGGAGATGAGTCTGCGGAAGATGAGGACGACGATGATGATGATGACGACGATGCGGCTTCTGAAGTTGACCAAGAGGCCAAGAATCGCGAGAAGTTGGAGGAGGGTATTCGGGAGGATATTCAAGATCTGGAGAGGCAGCTTGTTGATCAGCAAAATAAGCTTGCTCAACAGACGAACGTTCTTCTCAAGAAGAGGGTTGAGGAGAGCATCCGCAAAATCAAAGCTGAGCTGCAGCTGAAGAAGGCTTCCATTAATGAGGAGGAAGAAGCTTAAGATGTCTTGAATCACGACATGTACGAAGGTTGGGTGGATTGTATGATATCGGCTGACGGTGTTATCTCCGAAGGCCCGGCATTTGATTTTAATGAGGAGTCCTGAGCGTGCATTTTGGGACACGGTGGGGGCGTTATTTTACCTTGCTCTTTCTTTTTACATGCTAGCAGTGGTATTAGAGGCAATATTTTTCACAATTGAGGTGGGAGAAGTCCAATCTTTGGGGTTTGCCATCGCAGTGATGGAGATACGATACACTCATTCTCCCGGCGTGTACAATGCATACAATATGGATTTTTGCACTTGCTCCTCTCATTTCTCTACTACAAAGATAGATAGAACCTGACATCAGCTGAGAGGAAATGAAATGAGAATAATACAGAGGACTATGATACATTCTTGAGATTTTTACAACAAACGCTCTGTGGCTTTGTACACTAAATGAACAATGTTTATCATGAGACATTCCCTCTATGCCCCGACCACATTCTAGAAATGTTCTTTCTCCATCATACACATGGGCTTGGCTTTTCAAGATCCACTCTCTAAAGTACAATGCAATGCAACAACTGCCATCTCGAACAGCCTCGCCCAAGAACTGCTACCCTCCGAAGCATCTATGCTAGACCTTATCCAGCAACCTACATTCCCTTCAAGAAATTGCCCTCCTTGATCTTCTTTCTCCTCTCCGCTCTCATGGCATCCCTCAATTCTCCTCTCTTCTCACCCGCCTCCAACGCACCAGCCAGAGTTCCCTGCTCGTTCGACGGCAGATCAATCGACTGCTTCGTAATTGGAATCTTTGGTTGCAATGCCGACAGATCTCCTGATGCCAGTAATTTCGCTTCCAATTTCCTCTGGGCTTTGGCGGCCTTCCTACGGACTTTCTTCGATTTGGCTGAGCAGGGTCTGTGTATTAGTTTACTTGTCTTCTTGAACTTGGAGAGTTGAATATAGATTTCATGGGAATGAAAGGAACGCACAGAATTGATCATCCCCTCCTCCGACAATAGCCTCCTCCTTAACCTTCACATCCAAACATCTCCACAACCACTCTGGGTATTCCTCCTCAGCCAGCGCGACGGGGTCTTCCTTGCCCTTGAAGTAGTTCAGTCCTTTCATTGGTGTGCCGGCTGGACATATTGAGGTTGGGAGGTTGCTTGCGCTTTTTGGTTTAGATGCTTGGGGGAGAGGTGTGGTGAATGTTGGAGTCGCAGAAGGGGTTGCTGCTACTGCTGGGGTTGGGTTTGTGCGGAGAGGAGAGAGATGGGAGAACGAGCGAATTGGTAGGGAGCGCGCAGCTGGGATGCTGCGGTTGAGACAGGTTCGGCAGATCATTGTTGTGGTGGTGTGCTTTTTGGCCGTGGTTTACCTGGTGATTTAGGGTTGATGGGGATATTTTTTGGGAGACGTGCTCTACGGTTGCCGGAACATGTGGGGATGGCAGTCAATATCAATACAAAACGAGAACAACGAAAGTTAGAGCCATTGAATTTTCGAGCTAATTGACGGAGCAACAGGATAAGTATTATTCCTTAGTACCAATATGATATTTTAATGTTCAGCTAGAAAGTGTTTCAACCACTTATCTATCGGCCTCAATTGAAAAGATTCGGCACCACAAGCCTCAGCATCACACGCACGCTTTTGGAAGCAGTATATGAGACAATTTGATGTTCAAGATATTGTTTGATGTTCTTACAGCATTTCGTATGTACAAGTGGCAATTGCCAAAGAGCTGTTGAGCTTGCTTGCAGGTAGTGGAGAATAATGGCCATATTCCAGTCCATTCCCGAATCAAGCAGCAGTTCTTCCCCCAATGCGCCCAACAAACATTTCTCCATTCACGAAAAGTCCTTCCATTTCCCATGAAGCATTCCCAATGTCTAGATTCTTCCTCGTGCAGATTCCTCTATGCCTTTGGTACATAGTTCTGTTGCTCAAACAAGTAACCCTTGATCTTTGACTCCTTCAATAGCTCCAGATACCTGTCTAAAATCCAGTAGACTTATTAGCAAGCTTTCCACATCTATCTATTCCCAAATCTTAAATTCCCATTCAAGTATATTTGCATTGCCCATCCCAGAAGAGTGTATCCGGAACAAACATACCTCTCAAAGAACCGCACTTCTCTAAGTGATTGACACCTTCCCGGTAATAACACTTTCCCAATTCCTCCCTCACCAATCGCGCCATCATGCTCTTTACCCATTGTTCGCGAATGATTGCATCCTGTGCCTGTTTGAGTTGGACGGTGTTATCGTAGTCGACGCCTTCAAACGTTGGCGCTACCTGGGGTTTCTTTGCCAAGAAGGATTGGCTTTCTGGGGTCGGTGCCATCGTAGAGGTGGAAGAGTTGTATAGGTTTCGGGAGTTGAAAAGCGTATCAATTGGGCAGTTTGCGCGGTGATTGTTGGACTGTACTTCAATGTCTGCTTGAGTTGATGTCCGTATGCCAAGCCCGAGCTCAACTCAGCTAAACCAGATTAGACTAGCGCGATTTCCAAAAACTTTTTTTTCGATAAGAGCTCGATAGAGAAAGTTCGCCCTCCAAAATTTCCCAACACCTCTTTTTCCTCACTTCAAAGATTTCCCTACCTCTTTGATTCTCCTTCTCCTTCTACACACTGCACATATCTTCCTACCTTCCTCCGAATCATCCACATCACTCCTCTCACAATGGGAAAATCTAAGGATACTAAGACTGGCTCCAAGTCCAAGTCTGAGGTCAATAAGCCCGTTACGAAGAAGATCTTGAATACTAAAGCATTGAAGCAGACTCCAGTTGTTGCAAAGGCCGTCACAAAGTCAAGCAAGAAGGCATCCAAGCCAGTTGTCAAGGCTCCATCCCCATCCTCCTCCTCCTCCGAAGCCGACTCCGATTCTGATGATTCCGCTTCATCTTCCGAGGACGAAAAGCCAGTCGTCAAGGCCAAGGCCAATGGCAAGACCAACGGCGCTGCTAAGGCTGCTGAGGTAGATTCTTCCTCATCCGATTCAGATTCCTCTGAATCTGAATCCGAATCCGACTCTGACTCTGGTGTAAAGCCAGTTGCTGCCGCGGCCGAGAGCGATGATTCTGACAGCTCCTCCGAGTCCTCCGAGGAAGAGACTGTCGCCAAGAAGGTAGTTGATGCTGGCAAGGCTGTTGTCAATGGTGCCGCAAAGGCTGTCGCCAAGGCTACTGTAAGTTCTGCTCGCTGTTTAATACAATGTCATCGCTAACCCAATCGCAGGAGAAGTCCGACTCTGACTCTGATTCCTCCGATTCCAGCGCCGAAGATGGTTCCGACTCCAGCGACTCTGATTCCGAAGATGAGGCTGCCCCATCCAAGAAGCGCAAGGCAGAGGAGGAGGCCGAGCCTGTCGCAAAGAAGGCCAAGGTTGAGTCTGCTCCCGACAATGGCACCAAGAACCTGTTCGTTGGTAACTTGAGCTGGAACGTTGATGATGAGTGGTTGTTGCAAGAGTTCCAAGGCTTCGGTGAGATCACTGGAGCTCGTGTCATCTCTGACCGTGAGAGTGGTCGATCTAAGGGTTTCGGCTACGTTGAGTTTGCCAACTCTGCTGATGCCGCTGCTGCTTTGAAGGCCAAGAAGGGTGCATTGATCGATGGTCGCGAGGCAAATGTTGACTTCTCTACTCCTCGTGACAACACTGCCCCCAAGGAGAAGGCTCAAGGCCGCGCCGCTCAATACGGTGACAGCACCAACCCTCCTTCTGATACCCTCTTCTTGGGCAACTTGTCCTTCGAGGCTGATGAGAACATTGTTGGTGAGGCATTCGGTGCTCACGGCACTGTTGTCAACGTTCGTCTTCCAACTGATCAGTAAGGTTTCTATTGTTTACGTCTCATGCTATCAAACTAATAATATCTAGGGAAACTGGCAACCCCAAGGGATTCGGATATGTCACCTTTAGCTCCATTGATGATGCAAAGGCCGCTTTCGAGGCTATGACTGGTGCTGAAGTTGCTGGCCGTCCTGTTCGTCTCGACTATGCCACACCTAGACCAGACCGTAGCGAGGGTGGTGGCCGTGGAGGGTGAGTTTTCCAGTCTCTTTCTGCCCGAGCATAACTAACTTTATCCAGTGGACGTGGTGGCGGACGTGGATTTGGTGGAGGACGCGGAGGCGGACGTGGAGGTGGCCGAGGAGGATTTGGCGACCGTGGCGGACGTGGTGGTGGACGAGGAGGACGTGGTGGTTCTACCAACCGTGGTGGCTTCGGCGACTTCAAGGGCAAGAAGCAGACTTTTTAAGTTGTCAACACTGCCGCACACAAACTTCAATGAAGTTAGGCGTTGATATGTGGGTCCGTTGGCTCTGTGGGTTGTGGGCTCTTGACTATACTTCTCTTTTGAGGAGCTGTGGGCTTTGAGATCTTTGACTTGATGGCTTTGAGACGTTCCTGTTGGCTCTGATTGCTTTGTTGGCTTGTGGCTGTCCTTTTCGGCTTGTCTCTATCCTTCTTCAGACAGACTTGCCTGACTTTTTGATACGATACTACAACGAGGGCGTTTGGGATACTTGACCTGATCTGTGGGCTTTGACATCATACCCGAAGTCGAGATGAATCTTCTTATATCTGTCTCCATGCTGGAGGTTGGGTATCTTGGAGTGGATTGAGCTTCATGCTGTCGTTCGCTGGATGATATATGGTGCTGGATGGCAAAAGTTTTCTTTTTTTCACGTTAAGGTGCGTAGTTATTGCAATTTGCTTGTACGAAATGGTGAGTATACCCTGCTCTCTGGACTGGATCGTTCCCTCCCTTGCTGCTTGTTCACTCTACATAATACAATGAAATATTTAGACAAAAGACTGTGTTATGTTTGCATGTGATAGCTTAAGACTTCCGCACTTGTCTTCTCTTTCTATCTTTTTTAGCCTGCTGCCTCCTCTTGATCGCAGCTTAAATACCTGGCTAAAAAATAAGAAGAGAAGAGGCGAATACAGAATCTTAATCATCTGTAAAGTGAGACGATCCAGCTGCCAAAAAAGCAGGGTATACTCACCATTTTCGGTACAAGCAAATTGCAAATAACTACGCACCTTAACGTGAAAAAAAGAAAACTTTTGCCATCCACGGCCGTATTGATCGAACGACAGCATGAACTCAATCCACTCCAGTACCCAACCTCCAGCATGGAGACAGATATAAGAAGATTCATCTCGACTTCAGGCATATGATGTCAAGCAGATCAGGTGCCAAACGCCCTCGTTGTAGTATCGTATCAAAAAGTCAGGCAAGTCTGTCTGAAAGAAGGATAGAGACAAAAAGGACAGCCAGCCAACAAAGCAATCAGGACAGATCAAGTCAAAGATCTCAAAGCCCACAGCTCCTCAAAAGAAGGTGTAGCAGACCACGACCCGCAGAGCAACGGTTCCCACATATCAACACCTAACTTCATTGAAGTTTGTGTGCGGCAGTGTTGGCGAGACCTGCTCTGCCCTTGAAGTCGCCGAAGCTGGTGCAACCACCACGTCCTCCTCGACACCACGAGCCACGTCCGCCACGGTCCACCAAATCCTCCTCGGGCACCTCCGCGCTCCGCCTCCGCGTCCTCCCCACCCCACATCCGCCGCCCTACTGGATAAAGTTAGGTTCTGCTCGGGCAAGAGGACTCAAAAATTTGGCCTAGGCCACCACCCTCGCTACGGTCTGGTCTAGGTATAGTCGAGACGAACAGGAACCGTGAGCAACTTCAGCACCAGTCATAAACCAAACAGGGCCTTGTGATCATAAAATCAATAAAGGTGACATATCAAAATGCCTTGGGGTTGCCAGCCTTCCCTAGATATTATTAGTTTGATAGCATGAGCGTAAACAATAGAAACCTTACTGATCAGTTGAACGAAGCGTTGACAACAGTGCAGTGAGCACCGAATGCCTCACCAACAATGATTCTCATCAGCCTTCGAAGGACAAGTTCAGGGTATCAGAAGGAGGGTTGGTGCTCCCGTATTGAGCGGCGCGGCCTGAGCTTCTCCTTCCGGGGGACATGTTGTCACGGAGTAGAGAAGTCAACATTTGCCTCGCGACCATCAATACACCCTTCTTGGCCTTCAAAGCAGGACAGCGGCATAGCAAGTTGGCAACTTGCAACGTAACCGAAAACCCTTAATCGACCACTACTCACGGTAGAGATGACACGAGCTCCAGTGATCCTCGCCCGAAGCCTTGGAACTGCTTGCAACAACCACTCATCATCAGACGTTCCAGCTGCAAGTTAGCCAACGAACAGGTTCTTGGTGCCATTGTCGGGAGCAGACTCAACCTTGGCCTTCTTTGCGACAGGCTCGGCCTCCTCCTCTGCCTTGCGCTTCTTGGATGGGGCAGCCTCATCTTCGGAATCAGAGTCGCTGGAGTCGGAACCATCTTCGGCGCTGGAATCGGAGGAATCAGAGTCAGAGTCGGACTTCTCCTGCGATTGGGTTAGCGATGACATTGTATTAAACAGCGAGCAGAACTTACAGTAGCCTTGGCGACAGCCTTTGCGGCACCATTGACAACAGCCTTGCCAGCATCAACTACCTTCTTGGCGACAGTCTCTTCCTCGGAGGACTCGGAGGAGCTGTCAGAATCATCGCTCTCGGCCGCGGCAGCAACTGGCTTTACACCAGAGTCAGAGTCGGATTCGGATTCAGATTCAGAGGAATCTGAATCGGATGAGGAAGAATCTACCTCAGCAGCCTTAGCAGCGCCGTTGGTCTTGCCATTGGCCTTGGCCTTGACGACTGGCTTTTCGTCCTCGGAAGATGAAGCGGAATCATCAGAATCGGAGTCGGCTTCGGAGGAGGAGGAGGATGGGGATGGAGCCTTGACAACTGGCTTGGATGCCTTCTTGCTTGACTTTGTGACGGCCTTTGCAACAACTGGAGTCTGCTTCAATGCTTTAGTATTCAAGATCTTCTTCGTAACGGGCTTATTGACCTCAGACTTGGACTTGGAGCCAGTCTTAGTATCCTTAGATTTTCCCATTGTGAGAGGAGTGATGTGGATGATTCGGAGGAAGGTAGGAAGATATGTGCAGTGTGTAGAAGGAGAAGGAGAATCAAAGAGGTAGGGAAATCTTTGAAGTGAGGAAAAAAGAGGTGTTGGGAAATTTTGGAGGGCGAACTTTCTCTATCGAGCTCTTATCGAAAAAAAAGTTTTTGGAAATCGCGCTAGTCTAATCTGGTTTAGCTGAGTTGAGCTCGGGCTTGGCATACGGACATCAACTCAAGCAGACATTGAAGTACAGTCCAACAATCACCGCGCAAACTGCCCAATTGATACGCTTTTCAACTCCCGAAACCTATACAACTCTTCCACCTCTACGATGGCACCGACCCCAGAAAGCCAATCCTTCTTGGCAAAGAAACCCCAGGTAGCGCCAACGTTTGAAGGCGTCGACTACGATAACACCGTCCAACTCAAACAGGCACAGGATGCAATCATTCGCGAACAATGGGTAAAGAGCATGATGGCGCGATTGGTGAGGGAGGAATTGGGAAAGTGTTATTACCGGGAAGGTGTCAATCACTTAGAGAAGTGCGGTTCTTTGAGAGGTATGTTTGTTCCGGATACACTCTTCTGGGATGGGCAATGCAAATATACTTGAATGGGAATTTAAGATTTGGGAATAGATAGATGTGGAAAGCTTGCTAATAAGTCTACTGGATTTTAGACAGGTATCTGGAGCTATTGAAGGAGTCAAAGATCAAGGGTTACTTGTTTGAGCAACAGAACTATGTACCAAAGGCATAGAGGAATCTGCACGAGGAAGAATCTAGACATTGGGAATGCTTCATGGGAAATGGAAGGACTTTTCGTGAATGGAGAAATGTTTGTTGGGCGCATTGGGGGAAGAACTGCTGCTTGATTCGGGAATGGACTGGAATATGGCCATTATTCTCCACTACCTGCAAGCAAGCTCAACAGCTCTTTGGCAATTGCCACTTGTACATACGAAATGCTGTAAGAACATCAAACAATATCTTGAACATCAAATTGTCTCATATACTGCTTCCAAAAGCGTGCGTGTGATGCTGAGGCTTGTGGTTCCGAATCTTTTCAATTGAGGCCGATAGATAAGTGGTTGAAACACTTTCTAGCTGAACATTAAAATATCATATTGGTACTAAGGAATAATACTTATCCTGTTGCTCCGTCAATTAGCTCGAAAATTCAATGGCTCTAACTTTCGTTGTTCTCGTTTTGTATTGATATTGACTGCCATCCCCACATGTTCCGGCAACCGTAGAGCACGTCTCCCAAAAAATATCCCCATCAACCCTAAATCACCAGGTAAACCACGGCCAAAAAGCACACCACCACAACAATGATCTGCCGAACCTGTCTCAACCGCAGCATCCCAGCTGCGCGCTCCCTACCAATTCGCTCGTTCTCCCATCTCTCTCCTCTCCGCACAAACCCAACCCCAGCAGTAGCAGCAACCCCTTCTGCGACTCCAACATTCACCACACCTCTCCCCCAAGCATCTAAACCAAAAAGCGCAAGCAACCTCCCAACCTCAATATGTCCAGCCGGCACACCAATGAAAGGACTGAACTACTTCAAGGGCAAGGAAGACCCCGTCGCGCTGGCTGAGGAGGAATACCCAGAGTGGTTGTGGAGATGTTTGGATGTGAAGGTTAAGGAGGAGGCTATTGTCGGAGGAGGGGATGATCAATTCTGTGCGTTCCTTTCATTCCCATGAAATCTATATTCAACTCTCCAAGTTCAAGAAGACAAGTAAACTAATACACAGACCCTGCTCAGCCAAATCGAAGAAAGTCCGTAGGAAGGCCGCCAAAGCCCAGAGGAAATTGGAAGCGAAATTACTGGCATCAGGAGATCTGTCGGCATTGCAACCAAAGATTCCAATTACGAAGCAGTCGATTGATCTGCCGTCGAACGAGCAGGGAACTCTGGCTGGTGCGTTGGAGGCGGGTGAGAAGAGAGGAGAATTGAGGGATGCCATGAGAGCGGAGAGGAGAAAGAAGATCAAGGAGGGCAATTTCTTGAAGGGAATGTAGGTTGCTGGATAAGGTCTAGCATAGATGCTTCGGAGGGTAGCAGTTCTTGGGCGAGGCTGTTCGAGATGGCAGTTGTTGCATTGCATTGTACTTTAGAGAGTGGATCTTGAAAAGCCAAGCCCATGTGTATGATGGAGAAAGAACATTTCTAGAATGTGGTCGGGGCATAGAGGGAATGTCTCATGATAAACATTGTTCATTTAGTGTACAAAGCCACAGAGCGTTTGTTGTAAAAATCTCAAGAATGTATCATAGTCCTCTGTATTATTCTCATTTCATTTCCTCTCAGCTGATGTCAGGTTCTATCTATCTTTGTAGTAGAGAAATGAGAGGAGCAAGTGCAAAAATCCATATTGTATGCATTGTACACGCCGGGAGAATGAGTGTATCGTATCTCCATCACTGCGATGGCAAACCCCAAAGATTGGACTTCTCCCACCTCAATTGTGAAAAATATTGCCTCTAATACCACTGCTAGCATGTAAAAAGAAAGAGCAAGGTAAAATAACGCCCCCACCGTGTCCCAAAATGCACGCTCAGGACTCCTCATTAAAATCAAATGCCGGGCCTTCGGAGATAACACCGTCAGCCGATATCATACAATCCACCCAACCTTCGTACATGTCGTGATTCAAGACATCTTAAGCTTCTTCCTCCTCATTAATGGAAGCCTTCTTCAGCTGCAGCTCAGCTTTGATTTTGCGGATGCTCTCCTCAACCCTCTTCTTGAGAAGAACGTTCGTCTGTTGAGCAAGCTTATTTTGCTGATCAACAAGCTGCCTCTCCAGATCTTGAATATCCTCCCGAATACCCTCCTCCAACTTCTCGCGATTCTTGGCCTCTTGGTCAACTTCAGAAGCCGCATCGTCGTCATCATCATCATCGTCGTCCTCATCTTCCGCAGACTCATCTCCACTATCCTCTTCCTCCCTATTCTCTTCTGCATTTGCTTCTGGGATAAGGGATGTTCCAGTAACAGCTGGTGTGTCGGCAGCCGGGGTATCTACACCCATCTCTGCCATCATCTCGGCTTCCAGTTCGGCTGCAAGGGCATCGGCGTGCTCTGTATCCTCGATTCCACCATTCATGTGCTCATCGAAGTATCCACCCTGGTTTTGATCATCGTCCTCACCCTCGGCATCTTCGTTTCCAGAGTAGACATCATCTCCGTAATCGCTACCTTGAGCAGTAAATTGGCTTCCATGTCGTTCAGGATCAACCATCTCAAATCTCGAACCCTCTGCCAAATCATCCTCTCGTAAAAGTCTCTCAACCTCATCTTCTACCGCCTCAATCGTGTTCTTGCTGACTCGCTTTCGAAAAACTCGCTTACGAGCATAATGCATAGGTGCTGTCAATCCATGAGGATATTGAAATGTGACTGGATCAACGGTATCAGGAAGGGCGATTGTCTTTGCTTCCTCTTCTCGCTCAATCTGTGCGAAAACCAGGAGAAGTTGACAAATGTCTGCACTCTTCCACCATCCTCTCTTGTCCCAACTCTTCATACCCTCAACAATGCAAGGCAAGTCGACCAAGGTAGTTGCGTAGATTTTATCTCTAATCCTGATGATTCCCCGTCGTCCATTCTCATGGAAGAATCTCATATAGATCTCTGCGCCTCCTGCTGACTTTGGAACCCCAAATTTCTTCTCCACGATACATTTCCGAAGATAATCACAATCGGGGCCAGGTATCATGCGAATTACAAACTGCTCTTCGATTGCGGGATCCTCCTCTCGGTCGCTAGCCTCTGAATCGTAGCCCACGCCTAGTGGTCTCTGTGGTAATCTTCCCTTGAGCTTCGTCTTTAAAATTACCGGTCCAGGAGTTTTGGGTAGAGCGCTTTTGGATCCTGATTGACTTGAACCGCCCTGATGCTTAGCTTGAGCCTCTTGCTTTTGTGCCCCGGCCGAACGGTGATGCTGTCGGGGTCGCCTGGTGTGTCTTCATGTATTCCTGCATCATCTGAGTCGGGCTCTTCTTTGATGTCGCGCTTTTGTCTGTATGATCTTCTCTGTAGGTTTTGAGGTTCGTCCAGCCTTTGTCGTTCTCTTGGATGGTTTTCTCAGCGAGCGGCCCCGAAGACGCAACAGGGGCAGGAGCAGGAGACGAGACCGCGGAACTTTGTACCAATCTTGAACTTAAGTTTCGTTGATCCTCCAGGCGTCACAAGGGGAGTTGATGGTGTTGAGGCCGGCGGGGGGACACTCGATTTGGTGTTTAATTTTCATTTAAA
>JBAMDN010001041.1:0-13464 GCA_037074945.1 Tetracladium marchalianum
AACCATAATGCCAAACCCATCCAAACTCGTCAGCCACTCATTCATATCCCCCATCCTCTCATCCGTACTCCCACCACCATCCCTCCCCAAAACGACCAAATCAGCATACGTCAAATACGCCCTCCCTTGCCTCCTCAACAACATATCATCATACGATGAATTCCATTCCGTCTCTGTGCTCGCTTGCCATAACATCTTCGTGCTGGGAAGTGGAAGGGCCATGAGCCCTGCCAAGGCTTTTCCGCTTTGGTGAGGCGCGATGTCGAAGAGGAGACAGATGAGAAAGAGGATTATTACAGTGCTGGGGATGTGTGTTAGATATGGGTGATGATGTGGTTGCAGTTGGAGAAACTGGAGTAGTAGACAGGGGCAGAGGGGAGGGGAGTATACCGGCGTTTTGACTCCATCAAGATCCATTCCTGCCATTGTGGACGATGACCGTAAACCTCGCCTGTGCAGAGGAAGCCGGATTGTTCGAGTTTGATTGCAATGGATGTCATGATTTCGACTAGTTTGTTGTCGAAATCAATGTTTTTGGATTCTGGATTGGATATTCGGAGTAGAATGTAGATTGTGGTTGCTTGGAGCATAGAGAGTGCTTCCTGGTCTGTAGCAGTGATGTGCTATTCAATGTGTTAGTTATCTGTGTGTTTCTGACGAAGGATGGATACCACAGATGTTCTTACCGCTTCAGTGAATCTTTGGGCTTCCGCACTGATACTTCGAGAGATGAAAGCTTCTGTCTGCGGTGTTCTCGTCTGGTACATCTGCACGATATTCTTGCAGATAGCCAAATTCTCAGATGCAGGTGTCATTCCTAAATCTCCATTCCACGTCAGAGAGCTATTATGAATCAATGGAGGATGTTCCGCCGCATTGAGAAGCAACGCAGGGTATGCTTTGAGATTTTGCAGAATGAAATTCAATCCTAAAGCTGTAGCGCAAACAGGTCGCGATGTTGGTGTGAATGGAGATTGTCTGCGCGCGACCGAGGATGTTCTCGAGATTGGTCCCATATGCCTGTCGACATACTTGAAAACTAGATGTGGTCCCTCGAACATACAGTTGGAAGTCGCGGAGTCGTAAAGGAGGTAATTTGCGACGTCGGGTTGAAGGGTGAATTCGAAGCTAGCTGAGGGGAGTTCGGAATCAAAGAGGGAATTGTCTGTTAGTTCGCTGGGAGGGGTCAATGATGAGAATGTGCTTTTGTCGTTGTAATCTGAGTCTGAGGGCGTGGTATAGGATGTAAAGCCGTTGTTTAGGCTCCAGGCTAGTGACTGGTCAGGTTCAAATGGAATATCAAATGGATCATCGAGCCCAAAGTCCGCGAAGGGGACCTGACTATGAGAACTCTCGGAATTGGGTGTTGAGAGCGAAGTGGCTTCTTCAGAAGTCGCTTTATTCTTGTTGATTGTCCGATCAACGAGAGAAGTGTTTGATTTGTTGGGCGTTATCGTTGAACTCCTCTTCGCTGTCTCATAGACACAAGAGAGGTCTTTTCCCGTGCATCTTCCACAGCTGGGGTAGTCAGAGTTACATTTTACTTTCGCACGTCGACAAGCAGAGCATGATTTTCTAATATTTGGTAGTCCAGAGAAGTGTTTCTTTTTGCAGTAGAGTTGATGTCTATTCCTGGAGAGCTCTGTAGTAGGATGTCAGACTGGATGTGAGGCCCAAGCGGAAAGTTAGACGAACTGTTCGAGAAGGATTTTGAACAAATCTTGCATAGATATGTGTCCGGAATAACATCAAGATCATCATCAGCATTTGAGTCGATCGTGGGTGACAGACTTTCAGCCTCCATCTTGAATGGTGCGTGTGAAGTAGTGGGGGTTACTCGCGGTCCCAAGGCTCTAATGCGTAACAGAGGGGAGTATTTCGGAGTACAATCGCGACTCCAACTTATGATTTAGTCATGCAAGAATTTTTATGTGATTCCCAAGTCTGTTGTCAATGCAGCATCGAAGTGAACAATGTCGTAGTTTGTCGGTGCTGATACTTCAACGATAATGATCTAAAATTGGTGGCTTAGTCATGTTACCTTCCCAAAAGGGTATTCCGAGATACAAGTCTCCTTTGTGATGGCCCCCTGGGTTTCCCATAGTACCCGTGGAATAACGCTCTCTGAGAATCACATCGTTTGTGACTTTCGGGAATCTCTAATGCGTACTCAATATCAAATTCGACACAATGTGGCTGTCCCTGCCAAGGCGACACTTGGGATTGTCGATTTTCCGTGTCGTTCTTCACCCATGTCAACAAAAACTCCTGACGTTGGCGAAACATTCGACAACGGAAATTTACAACTTCCAAAAAATCTCGGATCTTCATGTCGATATTATTCAGACTTCTGTTCCATAAAAGAAGAAGATTTTTCGTTGCTACAATGTTTTCTCATCACAATCAGCATCAATTCAATCTCAAATACCACCTAAAGCGAACACAAACTCCCACAAAACTCCCACCATCAACCACTGTCCAAACAGCAACATTCACACTACAAAATGTCTGAGCTAATTTTCGTAAGTTTTTTTCTGTTCAGAGCTTGAATTATATGATCTTTCTAACAAATATCAGATCACTGGTGTTTCAGGATACATTGGATTTCAAACCCTTGTCCTCTCGCTCGAGGCGGGATACAAGGTCATCGCTGCTGTTCGCAAAAGCACCCAGATTGATAAACTCTCTTTACACACTCGCGTCCAGCCATACATAAACAATGTAAAATTCGTCGTCATTCCAGATTTGACCAATGCCGAGGACTTGGTGCAGAATTTGAAAGGCGTTGATGGGATTTTGCACCTCGCTAGTCCGCTTGCAATTGAGGTAAGACTTTGCTTTTCTCGACGCTCCACTCGGAAAATACATATTCTAATCTTAATTCACCAAAAAGACGGATAATTATGACCGCGACATCATCCAACCAGCACTCAAAGTCACCTCCTCAATCCTTACAGCCGCAAAACGCACTCCCACGATCAAACGCGTAGTCATCACTTCCTCAGCAGTAACACTCATCCCATTCACCTGGCTCTTCGCACCAACATCCGACCTCTACACCTCCTCTTCAATCAATACATCGACATCCGGACCATGGTCCTCACCCATGGAAGCCTACTGGTCATCCAAAGCGCTCTCTCGAGCATTTGCTCACAATTTTCTCGCTACTGAACACCCACATTTCGAGATTATCCAACTTCTCCCCAGCGTAGTCATTGGTCCTGATATGCTTGCCGAGACTTCTGAAGATGTACTCACAGGCACACGCGCGATGGTACTTGGGCCTGTGCTGGGAGAGAAGGCTACAGCTCCGCTTGTGGGAGTGTCGGTTCATGTTTTGGATGTTGCGAAAGCGCATGTGGATTCATTGAAAAATTCGGTTCCTGGGAATTCGGATTATATTTTGTCTTCAGATGCACCAAATGGGATTCAGTGGAATGATATACTCAAAGTTGCTGAGAAATATTTTCCGGAGGAAATTAAGAAGGGCATTTTGAAGATGGGTGGAAGTTTGGAGACGACATCGTGGAGTCTTGGAACGGAGG
This sequence comes from Tetracladium marchalianum, assembly GCA_037074945.1. NCBI lineage: Eukaryota > Fungi > Ascomycota > Leotiomycetes > Helotiales > Tetracladium > Tetracladium marchalianum. The sequence continues at coordinate 3,546 of JBAMDN010001041.1, forward strand.
AGATGGAGAAGGCTTTCGGATGGAAGTGCACGAGTTTTGAAGAGACTGTGAAGCAATTGGTGGGCTTGTATGTTGAGCTTGTAGAGACGAAAGAACAGCAATCAAGAGAGTGAAAAGATCCGAACAATCGGTTTTTGACGGCGGGTTTGTCTAGATTTTGAAATAATAAGTATTGTTTAATTGATAATTTAATCTATGAGAAGGGACCTTAAAAGACATATATTGGCATGCCTGGGAACATGTCAACAACAATTCACGAGGAAATAAAGGTTTCTCCAACCAGCACAACAAAAAGATTTGTGTAAAGCCTAAATGATATGATTAATTAAAATTGATGATATAGTCTTCGATAATTAAGATGAATTTAAAGAAAGTGGATGTTCAACTGCATGGAGATTAAACAGTACATTCAATATTGTACCAGTGTTGAGGGACACACTCTTCCTCCGTCGAGGTGCCTCTTCTAGTCTTACAAAGTTCTGTGACTTTCAGAAGAATGCATTCCTTTTGCGAAATACTATCCCCATCATTTTGGCTTTCAATCAGTACTCCGTAAGATCCTAAACTCCTAGTACTGTGCCATTACTGTACCGCTGGGACCATCAAATTTCTGCAATCAAGCTTCGCCTCCACGCCTTTCGCCCTCCATCTCGAACAGCACGACCACCATGACCACGCACAAAAACCTTGGTAATTCCACCTGGCAACTATGTGTAATTGGATGAGGGTGCGGATGAGATGTCAAAACCAACAAAGTTCTCCGATTCTAGGTCTGCACTCACAATCCTGTGGCGCTATTCTCACTCCGATTGGCTGGTTGCCCCAATCCTCGCTTCACTCGGTAGACCTTCCATCAACCTCCTCCAAATCCCAACAAACGAAAATACCAAAACAAATCCACTGATAGGGTGCCACTCTCTCGGAGAGGGGCAAATTGTCGAAGGACTCATGTCATGGCTTCATGAGCAAATTCCAGGGATGGTTTCCGTCATGGCTCTCAGCAACTCTCGCCATGAAGCAATTCGAGTGTACTCATGCGTAGTAGATAAGACCTGCGGTACCTACCTAGGATCGAGATCGAATTCTCCAAGAACCTGGATTCTTCTCTCTCATAAACGACTACGGTCATATCATTCGTACTCTCACAAAAATTCGAACTCAGGATACTGTACGGAAATGGCGGACACCGAGGAGCAGCCGCGTAAAATCACATTCCGATCATGGATCTGGGACATCGACACCGATCAGAAGAGCGCCGCCGAACGTAAGCTTCTGCGCAAACTCGACTTCTCCATCCTCGTGATTGGATGTCTCGGCTTTTTCATGAAGTTCCTTGATCAAACCAATATCATCAACGCCTACATCTCTGGAATGAAGGAGGACCTTCACATGAACGGCAATGAGTATACCTATGCTACCAGTTTGTACACAATTGCCTATGCTATCATGCAAGTCCCCAGCACCTTGATTGTGCAGAAGGTTCGCCCGGGTCTTTGGTTGATGCTCATGGAGGTCGGGTGGGGTATTTGGACCGTCGCGCAAGCTGGCATGCAGAATTATCAACAGCTGTATGCTTTTCGCTTCTTGGTCGGTCTCTTCGAGAGTTCTTTCTCTCCCGTTATGGTCTACTTGATTGGAAGCTGGTACACCAAGACCGAACTGGCCAAGCGAATGGCTTTGTTCATGATGACGGCTCCAGTCGGAACAGCGTTTTCTGGTTATTTACAAGCGGCTATCTACAATAACTTGGATGGTGCGCATGGTATTGCTGGCTGGAGATGGTTGTTTATTGTCACAGGCGTAAGTACTTTCTTTCATTCCAGTCTGTCCAGCACATAATCCAACTTTCCATGGATATACTCAGCTCACAGTGAAAAAATGGACAGTGTATGACTTTACCCGTTGGTGTCGCAACATTCTTCTTCCTTCCCGACACGCCTGATACGAGCAAGTCCTGGTTTCTCACTGAAGAAGAGCGAGCTCTGGCCATTTCCCGCGTTCGTAAGGCAGGAACTGCACCACCTGCTCCCGTGACGCTCCGGACTTTTGTCAAGATCATGACCCGCTGGAGATGGTACGCTTTTGTCCTCAGCTATGTGGTATGTGTGATGCATTTTTTATAGTCAAAATTCGTTTTTAACATGGCTAATTTATTCTTCGACGTACAGCTTTATGGATGCTGCTCTTTGGGTGGCAGCTTCTTCGGTATCTGGCTGAAGTCTGAAGGATACAGCGTTGCTCAGAGAAATGTCATTCCTTCGGCGACATGGCTAATTTCCGGATTTGCTACGGTTACGTGGGGTTTTCTTTCCGATTACACAGGAAGTAGATTTGCCTTTGTTCTCATCCCGTTGGTAAGTCAAGTATTTCATTCCTCAGAGGATCAAAGTCCAGGAAATGAATATATTTTAGTTGAGCTTATTTGACTGACATCTGAATAGTTGATTGGTCTTCTACCCAATGGCATTCTCGCCTTTTGGCCAGCTGGAGTTAAGATCAAGATGTTCGCTTTCCTGACGATTGGTATCCAACTTATGCCTGGTGTATTGTAAGTTGATGACCCCACCTTCCCCGCCAAAAACCTTTTCACCCTCTCCTCCTTACTCTTTTAAAAGTTGAACATTTGTGGAATCTAACACACGTTTGTTTTCAGCTTCGCCTGGGCAATGGAAGTATGCCGCGACGACAACGAAGAACGAGCAGTTGTAGCCAGCAGCATGAACGCAATGACCTACGCTATAGTCGCTTGGCTTCCAATCGTAGTTTTCCCTCAAGTTGAAGCACCTAGTTTCCGTAAGTCTTCAAATTCTTCACCTCCCCGCTCCATCCCATGCAAAAATCACCATTCTCTTTCCCCACCAAACACACACACACACAAAGATATCATCATCTAAAACCCTTCCAGGCAAGGGTTTTCCCACCAGCTGGGCCTTTAACATTTCAGCCATCCTCGGCATAACTGTAATCTACTACCTCGCGAAACGCGAAACAAAACGTACCGAGGCCGCCGCTCTTGAGCGAGCCAATTCCGCTTCTTCCGTGGCTGAGGGCGATCGGGAGTCCAAGGATGATGAGAAGGGCACGGTAATCACAGTCTTACAGACGGCTGGCAATGAATCTTCTACTCGCGCTTAGCCTTTCCTACCCTGCTTTTGTTCTTTGGTTCTTTTTTGATCTTGTTGCTGTCTGTCCTTGATCGAGAAACTAATTTCTTGCTCGTTTTTTGGGGAGGGTAGGATCGATTGAGCAAGTTAAAGCAACGAGAGAAGAAAGAACTTTAGCGAATTAGCAGCTGGTGGTGACTGTGAGAGGTAAGGTAGATCTGGAAGAAGGAAATATGGCTTCTTAGTCTTTGCATCGAGAATCAAGAATGATCATATCTACATGATCTAGCAAAGACCATTTCTACCGCTTATGGCCCTGTGATTTTCTCATGTATTTTCAGGTTCATGATTTGTTGTATTCTTTACATGTGTCGGTTTTCATCTTCGGAACGAAGAAAGTCAAAGATGCAGGACCATGTGTGTGGTGGCCGAATATGGCACTGGCAGGAAGGGAGAAAGGACAGAGAGCAGAGTGAATGAAAAGAGGAGCTTAGTGATCCGAATAAATTCACTAAAAGCAAAAAAAAGTCCAGATCTGGTAGTACATATTCGTCTGGGGAGTAAGAAGGAGGAGCGGGAAGCTCTCCTTCTTCCTAAAGTTATCTACGACTGCCTAGATGCCTGGATTATCAGGTGATAATACCAAGGCTCCTCTGTGTACGCCCCCAGCAATGTGTGTTGAATGTAAGTGGGCAAAGTGGCTTGTATTGTGCAGCACTAACAGTGTATTACAGTACCTCGAAACACGAACTGTTCAATGCTTTAGACATCTTTCATACTTGAATCTTAACTTTTGGGAGACTACATAAGTATATCTAGTAGATATTTGGTATTGAGCTCGACGACTGCAAAGCAAATGATGTAGAATAATATCACACATTTAATCTCAACGGGAACTTTCAACAATCCATCCACAAGATCAACACTCAAGCATACTCAATCACACGCGCGTGAGCGTGACACAAAAGACAAGTAATGCAAAAAAGGCCAAAGATAAAGTCTTGAAGATTCAATGAAACAATTCAAGCAGAATCTACAAGTCTCCTCTACCTCCTCCACTCTGAATTTCTGCTCTACACTTCCTTAATTAAGAAGCATGCACTAATGGCACCGTCAAGTCCAAATCCGGCCTCACAGACTCTACAAACGCCCTAAGCGCCTTAAATCCCACATGCCACTTCTCATCAAACGCCGTCATTTTCTCCAACCCAGCCCTCTCCAAATCCGCATTCACCCACTTCAATATCCCCTCAGCATAGGCCACATCCTGCAGTGCAATACTATGGAATTTATCCCCAGGCTTGAGACGTGCTTTACGCTCGGCATGAATTTTTTGCATCTCTTGCTTTGGAGGGAGGTAAGCCTGGCCTTTGAGAACGCGAGCAAGAATGCGTGATTGGAAGTCAAAGAGGGAGAAGGTCGATGTGTTTACAGGGACGCCGATGAAAGAGAGGGTGGGGTCCGGGATGTAGAAGATGTCGAGGTGGAGGTTGTGTACTGTGGAACCGTCGGCGGTGATAATTACTTTGTCGTCGGCGGAGGTGAGAGGGAGGGTGGGTTGCTCCAGAGCACCGAGGAATGGGTAGGTCGTTATGTAGCCTGTGGCGAGGACAATGTGGTGGAGATCTTTCAACTCGCGGCCGTCGGTTAGGATGACGCGGCCAGGTATCGGTTGGGTTTCTTGCAGCGCTGAGGATGTGTCTGTCTGTAAGGCTTCGTCGAGAAGAAACTCTTTCACCCCGGGGACGCGCTCGCAACTCTCCGGCATTCCTTCTATGCGTGCACGAGAGGCCCTGGTTGGGTCACGGGAGGCCTGATAAGTTTTACATCCAACGGTGTCGAGTTCCCTCGCGATGTCGTATGCTGATACTCCAGCGCCGATGATGAGCACCGTTGAGTCTTTGAAAGCCGATGGGACGCGGTAGCTCTTGGAGTGAGTGACTCGACTTGGGAAACGAGACTTCCATTCATTGAGCCCTGGCACATCTGGTACCCTGGGAACATCATAATGACCGCTGGCGACGACCACAGCGTCAAAAGACTCGTTCTTGGTTGTGAACTCAAAGTTGTCACCCGTCCTCAACAAAGTTTTACTGCGAACATTCCATTGGCTTGAGCCGAGAGGTTTGAAGATGTTCTCTACCCGCGTCCAGAAACGGACATGCTCAAGCAGATGGTATGTTTCTGCCAGCCGTTCGATATAATTCTTCACTCCGAGAGCAGGGATAGGTCCTTCTATTCCTTGTGGCCATTCTAGCAACGTGCTCCTCATCACGTCTAATTCAAAGTTGTTGCGAAGACCGGCATAGCATGGACCAGGTGAGGCATGGAATATAGAAGCCTCATCTGCTGTCAAACCATCAGGTGTTTGATTGTATTGTGAAGTCGTGTTGGGAGGAGCAATGTTGGGGAAGGGGGGCGTGAGAGGTGATCGAGCATCGTAATGCCAAACACCACCTATAGCACCGCTTCTCTCAAAAACTGTAACTTTCAAGTCTGCGAGTAGAAGATGCGCAGCGGCAGAGATACCACTGATGCCAGCCCCAATGACGGCAACGGACTTGACGTTGTCAATGTCACGTGATCCTAGTGAGCCCATGGTGAAAGATGTCTGTCCAACAACAATGATGCCGCCCGTGATCAAGATCCAGTGCTATCAAGCAGAGACGGAAATAATCCCAAGCTTGGTTGAAAGGAAGAGGGATTGTGTGATAAGGCCGGGAATGGTAAGTATTTGCGGCAGCCGTCGCATCTTGACTTCCACTTTCAAGTAGGTACTGATCATACTGCTTTATCTTGCATGCTTCCCATCGACTCGGAGTCAAGTATGTGATAAGGGTGGCAGAGCATCGTATCATGTTGTGATTGAGAGCTTCAATTGCACAACTCTGTACAAGGAAGTCCGATTGGCTGAACCTTTGTTGAAGATACAGTATTCCTGGCAATTTCTAGGAACCAATCAGCATGTTTTCTTTTTTCAATGTTGTAATTAATAAGCAGTTTAGTAAAGAGAAATGAATTAGATAATCATTGTCCGTTCGATATAGTGACGACTTTCAAACACATAGATTTCTCTCATCGTCTAAATCCAATCAAAGAACAGCGCGCGCTTGCTAGAGATTGCTTTGCACTGTTGTTCTCAAACGAACATGAATTGGGATCATGTGATGCTTTAAACTTGCGAGAAGAAACGAGCAAAGCGTTGCTTGGAAATCAATTGCTATTTAAACCTTGGGTATAATGTACAGCACTAAAAAAATCAAAAGAATGGAACGCTACTTGCGGTCCAATAGCTGTTGGAGGTTGCTTATAATCTCTGAAAAGGCAAGGTCGCCACTGTACATTCCTCCTCGCATTCTCTCTTGCGAGAGAATGATCTCACGAATCGAAACGGCTATTGGGTCATTCAATATCGACAGCTGGTACTTCTCATTGTCTGATCGTGGTGATGACCGTTTGCTGCCGGTCGCTTGACTGATGCCGAGCGTCTCTTCAATACGCAAGAGCATGCTCGTAATTAGTTCAATCAGTACCTTCACTTGGATTGTGAGGTTGTTATGGAGCTGGAACTCGCCAAATTGTAGATTAGGTAGGCTGAGAATGGTGCTGAAATCAGATGTTGGCGTCACCTCCAATGCATTGTAAAGTCGGGTGAAAACACCTTGACAGCTACGAACCAAGTAGACATATGTAGTCACGAGATTGACGATCAGCAAATGGTCTTGTCGAGGCAAGGACACGTGTGTGGACGGTAAACTTGCAGAGTTTCGGTGATTCCCGTAGTTCATGTCAGTGGTCCCAGCCCAACCCCAGTCTTGTCCAATATTGCTGTGACTGTTATTGTTGCTGCCATTCATGTTGCTCTGATGTTGAGCGACATCGTTCGTGGCTGAAATGCGCTTCAGCATGTCCCAGAAGCGTGTGGTATGATTGAGCATGCGATTTATTGGGTGGTGTTGTTTTGAATTCGAGCAAGCCAGACCGGGTGTGTGCTTGGAGCTCAAGGGTGCTTGAGTATCAAGCAGTTCTTGATCCTCAATCAATTCGAGACTCAATTTCAACAATTCCTTGTAGCTCTTCGCAGGAGGTCGTGCGTAGCTTTCGCTATCCGTCTCCGAGTCTCTTTCGGTTTCCATGATCACGGCGGGAAGTGTGGAGTTTGGGAATTGCCAGGCGATATGGTTCACTCCCGTAGTGGTCCCGTCGTCTTCCCCGAAAATCCCCACATTTGCCGTAGACCCACTATCCCTCCCCGCTGACCCTATTCCACCACGCCCTGTAGTTTCTGCAATCATGACTGCCATATCCGCCGCATCGAAACAAATATCTGGCATGTTGAAATCTATTCCATCGAGGAGCTACATGATTGACGAAGTCAGTAAAAAAAGCTCAAAACGTGGATGATTGTGGAGGAATTTCCATGTGAGGAGCGATGTGGTAGGTAGTAATATATATGTGAACAACATACCAAGCAATCCTGATCCAGATCTTGGTCCATAATTACACCTCCCCCGCCACCCATGGGATTCCGGTCCAGCGCTTCCTCAGTCCGTGAGAGTCTCGGATTAGACTGTCTCTGCGTCGGTAGAGAGCTGCTCGTGAGGTCTTCTCCTGCTGCTGGCTGCCTCTGCGGTGAAGGTAGGGATGGTGGTGGAGAAGGGGGATTTCTGTGTTGCTGTTGGGGAAGTGTGGTGGAGCTCAACTGTGGAGGCAGCGCTCTTGTCCTGGTGTTTGCTGCCAAACGCGCCTCTTTTTGGCGGGGTTGATTGTTGGCGGTGGTCGAACTCGATGTATCCGAGATTGAGGTCGTGTTACCACCAGTACCTCCATCTCGATCTCTTGCATCTGTCGTGGAATGCGCGTCTGTTCGTGCCTGCGGTTGTGCTGTCGAACTTAGTCGTCGTTGTGGTGGATAATTGACCGTCGTTGTGCAGGCCAATTGACTCTTCAAGCAGCGATTGCAGGACGTGCTGACGCGCGAGTCTCGTTCGCAGCGGAGTTTGTACGAGCGACAGTGATCACACGCAAAACGTCGCGCGTGCCGATAGTTCAAGCTACTACTATGGCTCGCCTGCATCTTTGCATTATTGGGATTATTGTTCGACTCGTGGCGGTGATGGTGGTTGGGGATCTGAGATGACGTTGGAATAGGCGCAGGCATTGAGGCGAGTGCAGAGTGAGAAGAGTCGACTGGTAGCACCGTCGGCCACTCGCTCACTCTACAGTGTTGTTGGGCACTGCTGTTGGTTGAAAACACAATCGGTAACCAACATCAGCATGCCAGGTTAATCCAAGGATCCAAGCGTGTGCCGAGTGCGTGTGGTGGCCCTTGTTTCCACGTTATGTTGTTGTCTCCCACGCGCTTTGCCGACGCAGAACCCGTGGTAAGCAGATGAATGGATCAAGAGAAGAAGAAGCTTTGCTATATTGCCAAAATGTAAATCAATAACGTGTCACAGATGGATCTACACAGTATCTAATAAGTAGTACCTCCCTACAAGAATTAATTCCATCCTTTCAAGTCCGAAAGCCTGGCCGAGTCTTGGAAGTGAGAATTATAAATGCGTAGATTTTAATGGTGCAATTATTCCGACAATGTCGCTATGTACATACTCGCTACCGTGGGGTGTGGTTCCCTTATGAAGACTGAGATCCTTCTCCGAGCGACTAGAGTGCTCTTCTTCCCCATCATGCTTGATGCATGACAACCTGCAGTAACTCTTCCCGTTCCTCCTTTCTCTCTCTGTCTCTATTTCTCCGCAATTTGTCTCGTGGATAGGCATTGAGCCACTGGTGATGATGCCATTGTTGATAGTCAACTCTTCTTCTGGTCGAGGATGCGAGCGGTCATTTAGTGGCGCGAGAAGTGTTCACGCCACATCCCGGCATTGTCTTTGTGGATCTTCTGAACCTCGAATTACTCGGCTGGTTACACGTCTCAGCTAGACTTGAAGGAAGCAATGTGGGGTGTGAACGGAGGAGAAAACTTCAGATAATGCAGGGGAAAGGTGGGAGGATGGCTTGGCTACCGATGAAGAATGAAGATAGAGGGCATAGTATTACTGGATTCATTATTTAATCTCACTTTTAAATACTGATCGAAGGAGGGTGTGGCGCCAGTATTTGCACGGTTCGTATGCTGTTCTGCAGCAAGGCAAGATCTTACTGTATTCTACTTACAGCATCAGACAAGCGAGGGCACTATGGCGCAAGGCCTTATCTGCGCTCGCCTTTACGAGTAGACCTATCGGAGAAGACCAGCAAAGAGAGTGGCCAATAGGTTATGGCAAGGCAATAGCACTCGGTCGGCGGTGGAAGTTCGAAAGAATGAGAAAAATCCACGATTGGCTCAAATCAGATGAAGAAGCGAATGAAGCTAAGACGACCTGAGAAAGATCCTGCGGGGGAAATGCATTAACGGATGCTAGCAGAGAATAACGGCCTGGGAAAAATCCTTCGAGGCAATGCGTACCATGGTCGTTGATATGCCAACCTCTCCAGGCTGCACATTCAATTCCTCCGGAGAAGTAGCCGGTGGAGTAGCGTTGCCGCGCTGGAGAAAACACGCAGTTTCTTTCTTTCTGACCTGGTACGCCCAAGGAACAATTCCAGCTTAATGTAAAAAAACTACTGCTTCTCAATATGCTTGATCAGCAGCCAATCCTTCCTCCTCGAAAGATAGATTCTTTGTTCTAGACTTTGCTTCTCCTCGTGCGACCTGTATCTAGGTAGATCCTCACAGTGTATCACGAGTGACGCCAAACTGTTCGTCGAGGAAGTGGAAGACGCGTTGGTTGGCCAATGCCAATGCCCCA
>JBAMDN010001042.1:0-60989 GCA_037074945.1 Tetracladium marchalianum
ACCCAATGGATTTGAAATCCTCACTTGCTCTACCTCAGCTCTTTCCGTGATAAATCCAGATATCGACATGCACAAGACGCTTGGTAGTCTGATAATCGGTTGATAAAACGACGGCGAGTTCAACAAGACTTTTTTCAAATTTGGGACAGAGCTGTGCTAAATTTCTGTAGTGGGGAGGCAAGTGGTGCCGCGAGGACTCGAATACTTCTTCCACATATATGACAGTTGTTGATTTGTTCATACTCAACTGAGCTAGCTGTTCGCATTTCAAAACACGCAGACATAGTATTGTAGAGAACGGCAAGGTTTGGAGTGCGAAAAGAAAGAAATGCCGATATTCTTGTGACTGCCCACCTCACAAGGACCAATCCAAAACCACATATAGTTTCTCCCATACTCGAGACACAAGTAACTGAGCCACTGCATCTAATCATTCTCCTTTTAGGGAATTGCACTTATCATCCAAATTCCACGTAACAACTTGCACGTACCCCACCACGGCCAAAGGACCTCGTCCAACATCTTTTGCTGCACCAAACGAACCATGTAAAGTTATAGTATCTAGCTTAAACATAAAAAGAAGTTTGTCAAAATTTTGGAAGACTTCATGTGCTTATGGGAGAGGTCAATGACCAAATGCCTAGTAGTCTTGCATTTGTTGGTGTTGTTGGTGGTATTGGTTTGTGGTTGTTGGGTTTTCTTGCTCAACTGAACAGTCTAGATCATGTTCCCCACTGGGGGCGAGATAGGCAGGCTCATATTGGAATCAGAGCCATTCGAGGACAGGGTGTCCAGAGTTTGGAACTAGGGACGACTCGTTCCGGCTAATTAGCGTCAACTTGTGCATAACATGTGCATATGATCATATTCGACCATCTGTTGGAGTGTCAGCCTTGACTGGGATCTGACAACTGCAAACTTTCCCATCGCTACTTGCTAGCCTTTACTGCCCAGATCTTTATTTGTAAGTCACTTAAAAACATCTGCTCCCAAATTCACAAAGACATGTTGTCGGAAGACTTGTAATTCCATGTTGAGTCTTCGACAAATTTGGTACAACATGTAATGCCTCCGATGTATTTCTGGGAGATTGTTCTACACGCTGCTAGTTTATTCAAGAGCTAGCCTTACAAGTCCAACATACTACATAAAGCGCTTCTAATGATGGCACCACTTTTTGAGGCATAGAGGAGAATTGCCTCCAAGCACTTTGACACCTCGAGACCAGTTTAGCACGTACGCAGATGCTGTTTGTAACCTTGATATACACTGGAGGCCGTATTAGGCAAAGATATTATGAGAAATTACCATGCTTGATATCTAGATTAAGCAGGACTAGTTGTGAACTGACGAATTGTTGGTTTCTAGCTGCAGAAATGAGCGATGGAAGAGAAATGCGGACCGGCTCACAAAAACGCATGAAGGTCCCTCGAGCTTGCTAAAGGTTCAATTAATACTACACCAACTCAACGCAGACAACGCGCGCGGACCCAGATGTCCGGTTGTCTACAGCGTTTGCTTTGATGGGGTCGAAAAAGGGGTCATTTTTGTGTGCGGCCAACCGAATGCGGTGTTTTATAGTCCGCCGAGTAGGAGCATTACTGTGGAATCTTGTTATAGTATGCAGTTGGAGAGAAGCGTATATACTTATTAGTGATGATGCTACTGTGCTTGTTCCATCGGCGGTTGCCACACCTGATGTCGCCGCGCTCTCTTGTCGTAAACTTCTTCTGTTGTTGTTGTTGTTGTTGTTGCACCTACTGTTACGGCGTCTGCCTTGACAGCTCGAAAGTAATGATCAATTGAAAGACGGGCGGCGAGGGCTCAACTCTCAACAGTCCAAGTTAATCTTTGAGCTAGGAAATTGATGAGAAGGGGAGGTTTCGGTGACGAATGAGATGGAGGGACTGTAACATGAATTCGGACACGGAAACCAAGGGGACCTTCCAACAACGGACGTGTTAATGCCTTCCATAGTCTTTCGCTTTGTTGCTCGTGGTCCAAAATAGAACATAACGTTCATTTGTGCAATTTGTCCGAGCGAAGCCTCCATCATGCACTAAAAGCCGATTTTTGCCGCCACATATTGATTTTTCTCGATAGGCCATTATGAATACTAAACCTCTCTTCAAGAGAGTTTTATGTTTAGGTTCCTAGAGGTGGGGGCGGGGGTGCACGACGCACCAGAACGGTTTCTCCTCCTCGCTTAAGGTTGGATCAGGACAAGAATATTGTGAAAATGAAGAAAGCTAATAGTATCATAGCCATTTATACATTCTTTGTCTAACCTTAAATCTATAAATTAAAAAACCCAAGTTCAACTTAATGTCTCATAACCTCATTCTCCTCTTTCACCCCACTCAACTCCACCGGCCCGACACCTCATCAATCATCTCCGGATTCAGGCTCCAGCTCCGCGCGGATGAATGTAGCAGCGATGATCACAACGGACAAAATCGTGAACTGGACACCAGCGATGTTACGGACACGTAGACGAGATGCTCGTAAGCTTTGGAGACATGGTCGGTGCAGCCTGCAGGAGAAGCGATGGCGTACATGACAATATATGTACTGTAGAGAGTGGCCATTACTGCTCGGGGGAGACGTCGGCGTGTGTGGATTCTTCGCGTGAGAGCAGCGCTTGGAGTAGAGGATGCAAGTGAAACATCGCCAGCGGCCCTGTGAGGAAGAAAGAAGACAAGTTAGTTTGATGATGAATGTTTGGATTTTTATTATTAGAAGAGCATATTTGAGAGTATTGAGAGATCTAGGAGATAAGTTCTGGAGTGGGAGGAAATGATGACTTACCAACCAAAAGAGATAGGGATGAAAGTGCGGTCTGCAATCCAAGCGGTGCCGACTCGATTTGGTTCTGGCTTCCAGGTTGGGAGATACCAAACAATCATCAAAAGGAGCGCATCAAGACGAAGCCAGGGCATAGGCGCTTGATGAAATTTGTGAAGAGGAAGACAAACAAAACACCAAGAACTATAAAAGTTGTCAACTACTGCGTTGACGAAGCTTTAGATACTTGCGTTCTCCAAAATTCGATCCTCCCACAATGATTTGCTGACCAAGCGGAGTTTCCAAGATATCGCTTTGCGATCGCAGGTGCAATTCCATTCTCGAGATAACGATGCCCTGTACAACGCGAATGAATAACCAGGAACCAACCAAATGTATTTACGACTGTGAAGATAATGCGCACCCGTCCAGACTCTCAAGAACAAAATGGAACCGCCAACCACAGCGCGAACATAAGTCGGTTGTCCAGCTATCATGTCCAGATTTGATTGTTTGAAATCCAAGGTAGAAATGAAAAACCAGATGACAGCAGCTGAAAAAACAGATAGGTGTGATGATGGAATACATGTTGTTTCCAAAATAGGGAATGAGACCAAGAGCCGTGCAGAAGGCACCGGCTGTACCGGAGATTGTAGCAAATTCTTCGGGTCTCGGATGTTGCCGCCAACGATATCGCGGGGGATTACATGGCGATCAATTCAACCATGCCGTATGCTACACCGGTAATACAGTAAATGGGAATGATTCCTTTGTGTTGTAGGTGCCGTAATAATAATCTTCTTTTGTGTGTGTGAGTGACCAGCCGGTTGGCTTGATGCGACCGCCGTTGCGGTGTCGATTATGAGGAGGAGGGCAGTGAGAGACCGAATGTTAGGATGGCGATGGGCAATAGCACGGGAAAATGAGTTGGGAAGCGCTTGATGAGGGGTGCGATGAGGATAGATCCCACACATCTGGTGCTGTGTTAGCAAAGTAATATAGTGATAAGTGTTGAATTGTAAAGCTGGAGTTTGGCATACTGGAAGCCCTGGTCTCAGACCCAAATGCCTCTCGAAGGCTCTTCGTGCTCGTTCCCCTTCTTTCCGCATCATAATCATAACGATTTGTCGCCGACGCGATGATTGACCCGTTGAAGGCCTCTAATTCAAATTTATAAAGCATGATTCCCGCAGAGAGCATCGCAATGTTCCGCCTTTCGAGATGAAGAGTTGCCATGTGTTGCGCACGGGAGTATTTAGATCGCGGTTTGTAGTAGGGCTGTTCAGCGGTGGGGTAATGTTATGATTGCTTGAATTTGACCTCCTTGTCCTCGTCGTAGTCCGACACTTTTGAAATTTCCAGAAATTCGATGCCTTGTGGGTGTGGTCGATTCCCGACATCTTGACTGAGCTTCAACCCCGGAAACAGGTAGAAAGAGCTTTGTGCTACACGTTAGAAAACAGACATTCGGAATGAACGAAAAGGAACTATATACCACCCTGTCACATACAGAGGACTACTCTCCGTGCGCATCGCGCGGGTCGACACGATCTTCACATGGCCATGCTTATTCGTCCAGGCTCGATCTGCTGGCACTGGAGGTGGTTTATTCGAACAGGGTATAACAATGCAACAATCCAACAATTTCGTAGAGTGTAAGGCAAGACAAGCACTGGGAGGCAAACAGCCCCTTCCCCACCACCCCCAGTGTTCCTCTCACCGGATAGCAGGAGTCGTACCCTAAGTGTGTCCCTTGGGTTTGATCAACTAGGATCAGTTGACACTTGCCAAGTTGATATTTCCTATCAACAAAACTATTTGAGTCGACGGTAAAGGTGCCAGTATTATATCTTCATTCCCATAACCACCAGTGGTGTTGACACCGTAACCCCGGGATGCACCCCCATTGATTGGCTTATGTTTGATGTTTTTTCTTGGCATCCAGGTATTAAGTGAGGGAAGCTAATTTAGGGGCGCAACCACACCAGTTGCATTCACAGTTTCTCGTTCGTGAATCTCGTGGTTTGCTGCACATTCTGGATATGGAGAGGTTTATAGGGTCTTGTTGTTCTTGGTGGGCTTTCCATCCTTCTAGAAGTTACTGCAGTCTCCAATCGCCGGAAAGCCCACCAAGAACAACAAGACCCTCGATAAACCTACCCATATCCAGAATGTGCAGCAAACCACAAGATTCACGAACCAGAAACTGTGAAGTCAACTCGTGTGGTTGCGCCCCTAAATTAGCTTCCCTCGCTTAATACCTGGATGCCAAGAAAAAACATCAACGTTTCAGCCAATCAACAACGGTGTGGGATGCTTCATCCCAAGCATTCACACACGTGGGTTACAGTGTCAACACCACTGGTCGTGGGAATGAAGATATAATACTGGCACCTTTGCCCGTCAACTCAAGTGGCGTTCTTGATGAGGAAATATCAACTTGGCAAGTGTCAACTGATCCTAGTTGATCAAACCCAAGGGACACACTTAGGGTACGACTCCTGCTATCCGGTGAGAGGAACACTGGGGGTGGTGGGGAAGGGGCTGTTTGCCTCCCCGTGCTTGTCTTGCCTTACACTCTACGGAGAATTATTGCATTGTTGCATTGTTATACCCTGCTTCAATAATCCTCCAGGTGCCAGCAGTCAAGCCTGGACGAATAAGCATGGCCATGTGAAGATCGTGTTCGACCCGCGCGATGCGCACGGAAAGAGCCTCGCGACGTACGATGTAGTCCTCTGTATGTGACAGGGTGGTATATAGTTCCTTTTGCATCCTTCAGTTCCGAATGTCTGTTTTCTGTAACGTGTAGCACCGTTCAAAGCTCTTTCTACCTGTTTCCCAGGGTTGAAGCTCAGTCAAGATGTCGGGAATCAACCACGCCCACAAGGCATCGAATTTCTCAAACTCCTCAAAAGTATCAGACGACGAGGACAAGGAGGTCAATTACGACAACAGCGATCATAACATTTACCCCACCGCTGAACAGCCCTACTACGAACCGCGATCTAAATACTCCGTGCGCAACACATGGCAACTCTTCACTGCTGCCGAAAGGCGGAACATTGCAATCTATATTGCGGGAATCATGCTTTATAAATTTGGATTAGAGGCCTTCAACGGGTCAATCATCGCGTTGGCGACAAATCGTTATGATTATGATGCGGAAAGAAGGGGAACGACACCAAAGACCTTCGAGAGGGTGGGTTTGTTGGTTGGATTGAACCAGGCTTTCCAGTATGCCAAACTCCAGCTTTACAATTCAACACTTATCACTATATTACTTTGCTAACACAGCACCAGATGTGTGGGATCTATCCTCATCGCACCCCTCATCAAGCGCTTCCCAACTCGTTCCGTCCTCTCCATCGCCATCCTAACATTCGGTCTCCTCACTGCCCTCCTCCTCATAATCGACGCCGCAACAGGCGGTCGCATCAAGCCAACCGGCTGGTCACTCACACACACAAAAGAAGATTATTCTTATTACGGCACCTACAACACAGAAGGAATCATTCCCATTTACTGTATTACCGGTGTAGCATACGGCATGGTTGAATTGATCCGCCGTGTCATCCCCCGCGATATCGTTGGCGGCGACGTCCAAAAATTGCGAAGAATGGATGCCATGGTCCACATGTTCTACGAGATCTCCGGTACAGCCGGTGCCTTCTGCACGGCTCTTGGTCTCATTCCCTATTTTGGAAACAACATGTCCTTCATCATCACACCTATCTGTTTTACCTGCGCTGCTGTCGTCTGGTTTTTCATTTCTACCTTGGATTTCAAACGATCAAATCTGGACATGATGGCTGGACAACCGACTTATGTTCGCGCTGTGGTTGGCGGTTTCGTTTTGTTCTTTGAGAGTATCTGGACGGGTGCGCGCATTATCTTCACGAGTCGTAAATACATTTGGTTGGTTCCTGGTTATTCATTCGCGTTGTACGGGCATCGTTATCTCGAGAATGGAATTGCACCTGCGATCGCGAAGCGATATCTTGGAAACTCCGCTTGGTCGCAAATCATTGTGGGAGGATCGAATTTTGGAGAACGTAAGTATCTAAAGCTTCGTCAACGCAGTGGGATATGAAGCTGACAGACTTTTATAGTTCTTGGTGCTTTGTTTGTCTTCCTCTTCACAAATTTCATCAAGACGCCTATGCCCTGGCTTCGTCTTGATGCGCTCCTTTTGATGATTGTTTGGTATCTCCCAACCTGGAAGCCAGAACCAAATCAAGTCGGCGCCGCTTGGATTGCAGCCGCCACTTTCATCCCTATCTCTTTTGGTTGGTAAGTCATCATTTCCTCCCACTCCAGAAACTTATCTCCTAGATCTCTCAATACTCTCAAATATGCTCTTCTAATAATAAAAATCCAAACATTCATCATCAAACTAACTTGTCTTCTTTCTTCCTCACAGGGCCGCTGGCGATGTTTCACTTGCATCCTACATTCAAGCGCTCCTCTCACGCGAAGAATCCACACACGCCAACGTCTCCCCCCTCGGAGCAGTAATGGCCTTTCTCTACAGTACATATATTGTCATGTACGCCATCGCTTCTCCCTTGCTGGGCCGCTACATCGACCATGTCTCCAAAGCCAACAAGCAAGACATCTCGTCTGGTGTCCGTAACATCGCTGGTGTCCAGTTCACGATTTTGTCCGTTGTGATCATCGCTGCTACATTCATCCCACGCGGAGCTGGGAGCCTGAATCCGGAGATGATTGATAGACAGGATTTGGAGTGTCCGGGGGATGGGCCGGTGGAGTTGAGTGGGGTGAAAGAGGAGAATCAGGCTATGAGACATTAAGTTGAACTTGGGTTTTTTAATTTATAGATTTAAGGTTAGACAAAGAATGTATAAATGGCTATGATACTATTAGCTTTCTTCGTTTCACAATATTCTTGTCCTGATCCAACCTTAAGCGAGGAGGAGAAACCGTTCTGGTGCGTCGTGCACCCCACCCCACCTCTAGGAACCTAAACATAAAACTCTCTTGAAGAGAGGTTTAGTATTCATGCAGCAGTGGCCTATCAAGAATCAATATGTGGCGGCAAAAATCGGCTTTTGAGTTGCATCCTTGATGGAGGCTTCGCTCGGACAAATTGCACAAATGAACGTTATGTTCTATTTTGGACCACGAGCAACAAACTTGCGAAAGACTATGAAAGGATTAACACGTCCTTGTTGGAAGGTACCTTCCTTGCCATATCCAAATTCCATCTTTACAGTCCCTCCCATCTCATTCGTCACCGAAACCTCCCCTTCTCATCAATTTCCTAGCTCAAGGTGTTGTGCATTGTTGAGAGTTAAATTTCCCTCGCCGCCCGTCTTTCAATTGATCATTACTTTCAAGCTGTCAAGGCAGACGCCGTAACAGTAGGTGCAACAACAACAACAACAACAACAGAAGAAGTTACAACAAGAGACGCAGCGACATCAGGTGTGGCGACCGCCGATGGAACGACAGTAGCATCGTCACTAATAAGTATATACGCTTCTCTCCAACTGCATACTATAACAATCACCCGTACCACAGTAATGCTCCTACTCGGCGGACTGTACAAAACACCACTTCGGTTGGCCGTCAGCACAAAAATGACCCCTTTTTCGACCCCAGTCAAAGCAAACGCTGTAAACATACGGGACATCTGGGTCGCGGCCGCCGTTGTCTGCGTTGACTTGGTGTAGTATTAATTGAACCTTTAGCAAGCTCGAGGGACCTTCATGCGTTTTTGTGAGCCGGTCCGCATTTCTCTTCCATCGCTCATTTCTGCAGCTAGAAACCAACAATTCGTCAGTTCACAACTAGTCCTGCTTAATCTAGATATCAAGCATGGTAATTTCTCATAATATCTTTGCCTAATACCACCTGCAGTGTATATCAAGGTTGCAAACAGCGTCTGCGTACGTGCTAAACTGGTCTCGAGGTGTCAAGGTGAGCAAATATTGGAGGCAATTCTCCTCTATGCCTCAAAAAGTGATATCATTAGAAGCGCTTTATGTAGTATGTTGGACTTGTAAGGCTAGCTCTTGAATAAACTAGCAGCGTGTAGAACAATCTCCCCAAGGCATTCATCGGAGGCATTACATGTTTGTACCAAATTTGTCCGAAGAGCTTCAACATGGAATTACAAGTCTTCCGACAACATGTCTTTGTGAATTTGGGAGCAGATGTTTTTAAGTGACTTACAAAATCATATCTGGGCAGTAAAGGCTAGCAAGTAGCGATGGGAAAGTTTGCAGTTGTCAGATCCCAGTAGAAGCTAGACACTCCAACAGATGCCATTGAATATGATCATATGCACATGTTATGCACAAGTTGAGCGCTTAATTACCACCGGAACGAGTCGTCCCTAGTTCCAAACTCTGGACACCCTGTCTCAAATAGCTGCTTTGGATTCCAATATGAGCCTGCCTATCTCGCCCCTTGAACATGGGGGAACATGATCTAGACTGTTGTCAGTTGAGCAAGAAACCCAACAAGAACCAGCAAACCAATACCACCAACGACACCAACAAAGTGCCAAGACTACTGACGTTGGTAGGATATTGACCTCTCCCATAAGCACATGAAGTCTTAGAAATTTTTGACAAACTTCTTTTTATGTTTAAGCTAGATACTATAACTTTACATGGTTCGTTTGGTGCAGCAAAAGATGTTGGACGAGGTCCTTTGGCCGTGGTTGGCAGGGTACGTCCCAAGTTGTTACGTGGATATTTGGATGATAAGTGCAATTCCCTAAAAGGAGAATGTCAACTTAGATGCAGTGGCTCAGTTACTTGTGTCTCGAGTATGGGAGAGACTTTATATGTGGTTTTGGATTGGTCCTTGTGAGGTGGGCAGTCACAAGAATATGGCATTTCTTTCTTCGCACTCCCAAACTCTTGCCGTTCTCTACAATACTATGTCTGCGTGTTTTGAAATGCAAACAGCTAGCTCAGTTGAGTATGAACAATCAACAACTGTCATATATGTGGAAGAAGTATCAAGTCCTCGCGGCACCACTTCCTCCCACTACAGAAATTTAGCACAGCTCTGTCCCAAATTTGAAAAAAGTCTTGTTGAACTCACGATCATTTTATCAACCGATTATCAGACTACCAAGCGTCTTGTACATGCTCGAATATGTGGATTTATCACGGAAAAGATCGGGAGACGGTCAGACAAGTGAGGATTTCAATCCATTGGGTAGTCGTACATAGAATGTCGTGAATATCCATTTGACTTGACTCTCATAGTATTATGCACAGTTTACCAGCCAGCCACATGCCATCGTAAGTCCATACCATGCTATCCCGATGTAAAGTCAGGTCAAACAGACCATGATGCATAAAACGGAACCCTCCCCCACGGACGACAACACGCAAACTTCACTACATTGCTGCCTGCTTGGCTACATCTACGCAAGATGTTCTGAGAATGTTCATGGTTTCTGAACAATTGGTTCAAGTTACGCTACCCGCCTTACCACCTAGTTGTAAACACAACATGTAATAAAAACCTCCTTCCCCTACTGCCATCTCATATATTACAGCACTGAACCATCAGTCACAGACTCGACCTTCATCCTGACACAATCACCGCCTTGAGTCATCTACTTCTTAAATTCTAGAGTGCCAAGCCGCCCCCCTTCTACTCCAAAAATGTAGCTCCAGCTTATTGCATTCCTAGCTAGTGTCTCCACGGTTCTAGCAGGCGGTAATTTCATGACTATCTGTAAAGATACTGACCAACATTGGGGAAACAAGGTGTTGAGCGCCAATTACGAGGATGGCCATGGTGGCTATCATTATACCGAGCTTCCATTGAATTTGGTACTCGACAAGATTCGTGTCCAGCTTCACACCAAATCCTTTCCCAAAACTAAAGACGGTCGTGAATCTCTACCTGACTTCCTCTTGTACAGCTCGGTGATTCGATAATTTCAGAGAAAGAACTGCCGAGGCCGGGTCGTATGAAGATGCTTAGATGGTTTCATGGCAGTGAGATTTATGGACGAAGATCTATTGAGAATTGAGATTGAAACAAGATCTGGCAATCGCGAGCCAGTAGCTGCGAGGTTAATGGATGCAGGGACTGCCCAATTCAATTGCTCGCAATGATAGTCTGTACAAAGTAAATGAAAAGACACATTCTAAATGTGCATATATTATTAAATCTATCAAAATCTTATTCCAAGTGAGTGTACAGTGCTTCCACTACTGATGAGTGTAACCAATCTGCCAGTGTGTGGTATCAAAAAGGAAACTACGAAGCGCCATAAAAAATTCGACACCTTCCATCTCTATCCCGATTTCCTCTACAAAAGACAGACCGGCCTAACAGAAACATCAAAGGGTCGCTTATTTCTTGACGACGTAGTGAGGGGTGTTCAAAGCGAGACCCATGAGACATCCACCGATGAGACCGGCAATTGGGATGGTCATGACCCAAGAGAAGAACAAGAGACCCACTCGTTGCCAGTTGACGGCCTTGAGGCTACCATTGCACAATCCGACACCGACGGTGGCACCGGTGATACACATCGATGTTGAGACGGGGAGCTTGTATTGGGAGAAGATGAGGATAGTGATGGCGGCACCCATTTCCATGGAGGAACCACGGGATGGCGAGTGGTAAGTGATCTTGTTACCCATGACCTTCATGATATTCTACGAGTTTTTGTTAGTTTATTGGACCAGATGAGAATGCACAGGGGTCTCTTACGTATCCGTAGGTAATGAAACCAATGCAAATAGTGAGAGCGATGACAGCGATTTGCCAAAGCGCGACTTCTTCCTTGGAAGCGACAGTGGTTCCAGTGCGCCATGCTGCGTACATACCAGCCCAAACACCGACGGCGTTTCCGACATCGTTGGCACCGTGTGCGAAAGAGGCAGTGCAGGCAGTGATAATTTGGACGAAAGAGTAGAGGTACTCGACTTCATTCTGGTACTTGGTGGCCTGTTCGGGGGTTAGTAAAAGGTGAGATGAGAGATTGAGAGGAGATGAGCACTCACGTGAGCGTAGACTCGTGCCATGCGGCGACCTTCTGGGGTACCCAAAATACCAACTTGAGCCTTGTGGATATCGTAGTAAAGACCGTAGGTGAAAGCAACAACGACGTAGGCGGGGAGACGGAAGAAAAGAGCCTTCATGTTGTGGAGTTCGTAAATGGAACCAGCACCAGGTTGGTGGTTGTAAAGCACGCGCATAGCCCATCCAAGAGGACCTTTCTTTTGTCGGAGTTCGGCGTGGTGCTTCTTCTCGGCACGGCTGAGGAGAAGACGGTATTGTGCTTGTGGGTTGTCGATGGCATGAGCGTCTTCCAATTCAGAAAGCGATTTGGTGTGGACTTGTTGAGTCTTGTCGCCCTTTTCGGATGTGATCTCGTTGTCGCTGGAAGATGACTTCTCAATGGCATCTGGGTCCTTGGCGGTCTTCTCCTCACCTGGGCGGGTCAAGTCTCCAGTGTCATGTTCATCGTGTTGAATTGGGGCGTAGTTTGGAACACGAGCCTCATGTGCATCGGCTGGGGCCTCGCGGGTAAAGAGAGCTGGTCCTTGCCAGATGTCGGTGATCTTGAGAGTGTAGTCCTTCTTGATGACCTTGCAGTGAACGAATGGAACGAAGAACAAGGCGGAGAGGATGAACAATCCGAAACCAACACCGAGAGTGACCGAGGCGATGAACCACGCAGGACGCTTGTCAAGACCAAGATTTGGGGAACCCTTGTAAACGATGGAAAGGGTGCAAATGGTACCGGCAATCAAAAAGAAGGCGGGCGAGGTGTAGACAGCCCACTTAACTGGGTCCTTGCGCATGTGGACGGTCTGAAGATGATGGTCAGTAAAGGGCGAGATCCTAGAGGGAGAAACTGAGGTTGAGAGTAACTAACCACTTTGATGAGCATGAAGATGATAGCTCCAAAGGTGGCCGAGATGAATGGAGCCATAACGAGACCAGCAAAAATGGCACCAAGTCCGGATCCCTTGTTCCATCCCCACTCAACCTTGCTGGCTCCAACGGCAGCAACACCAACACCGGCAATAGAGGAGACCAAAGAGTATGTTGAAGAAACGTGGGCAGAGTTGCGGGTACACCACATCACCCAAATGGAAGCACCAGCGGAAGCGCAAGCGAAGGCGAGCAATTGGACACCGGCATTGTTGTTGAAAGCCTTGAGGGGGATGCTGTTGCGTGTTAGTCTATATCTCTCTCTGGTGCGTGCTTGGGTGTGAGGGAACTTGCATTCCGTTCTTGATGGTAGAGGCGGTTCTGGCACCGACTGCCAAGGCACCGGTCATCTCGAAGATGAGACAGAGAATCATAGCTTGACGGTAGGTAACGGAGCGAGAGGAAACTGAAGTCGCCCAAGCGTTGGCAACATCATCTGTGGTGCACAATGTCAGATCACCAAGACCACACAAGAACTGGGCAGAGGGAGGGGCAGGGAGTCGAACGTACTGGCACCGTTGTTGTACGCCTCGAGGAGCGCAAACATTGTGCCAATGGCAAAAACGTAGGTATACTCGGTCATCACCATTGTTGCGGTATTGTCCTTGTCCTTTCTGCTTTGGGTGTGTCGAAGTCTTGTCGATGGAGATCCCAAGCTGTATGGTTGGAGGGAGGGCGTCCATTATATATTTTGCGCTGGGCATGTGTTGCTTAACGCGCCGAGAAGCAGAAAAAGTCTCGCAGCTGGCAGTGAGATGGACGAGCCAGAGCGCAGAGGACACCCACGTGGGTTGGTATCTCTGTCGTGCCCAGCCCTTGTACGCAGAAGCCTTCTGGGCGTTCCTGGGAGGTCTGGGATCAGTCTTGGGAGGCGTGTCCAGGATAAGTCTTGGGAGTCTTGGGACGGCTTGGCGAGTCTTGGAGTGTCTTGAAGTGTCTTGGATGCGCCGTGGGTGCTGCGTGTGGAAGTGTGGAAGTGAGATGAGGGTGGCCACACTGACGGATCCGGGCGGAGGGTGGGAGGACGGCTTGGCGAGCGCCTTGGCACGTTGTGGTCAACGAATGGCCAGCGCAGAAGGGCGCGAGCGATGCTTGAACGAGTTGACATTGATGTACGTCCATGCAAGTCTTTTTCGGTGGCTTCAGGCTATCGCTGCCTCCCTTGCCATCCAATCAACGAACCAACTACCCTTCATCCGCCGGCCACGCTACGCCCAATGAGGTCTTATCTACTGCGGTCGCATCCGGCACGATGGCACACGATGGCACGTAAGGCTCGGTACTCGATTCTACCACTTCATCCCCTTCTCGAGTGCCTAAAGAGTGCCTAAAGAGTGCCTAAAGAGTGCCTAAAGAGTGCCGAAATCTGCAAATCCAACCGATGTTTCGCAACTCGTACGGCATGAACAACATGCTCCAGCTGGCCCCGTCACTTTGTTTAGTTTTTACTAGCTTCTCCATCAGTTCCCATGCCGTAGAGGGAAGGTGGTGGTCGAGATTCTGACGGGTTAGCTCCGGCCATTGTTGATCTCGCTTATGCCTGCCCTCCCCATTCCCCAGCAAGATAAATACACGTGCATGTCTCCCGCGATTTGCTTCGTCGAGAGTCCTGGCCTACTCCCCACACTTTGCAGACGCAACGACACCACCCACCCAACGTCCGCTGGTATTGACACATTCGCATGTGTGAGCATGACAATGGTTCTGAGTGGTGATGGAAATACCTGCCGGAGACCAAGATGTCACTGTCCACTTCACGATCCGAGAAATTGAAGATGGGAGCATTCCGCGTAGGTAGGGCAGGGAGGCGCTGAGGAACACCAGCGAGACCTTTGTCCAGACGAGGAGGACTTCCCAGTTACTCTTCAACCATTCTCGCAAACTCTTCAAACCCAAACTCAACTAACTCTATTCTTCCAGCGCCATCACCCCACGCTACAGCGCTTGCAGCACTGTACATTCGGCCCTGCCCGACTTCCACGCCACCATGATGATCCCAAGGAAAGTCGTATCAGCAAATACCACTCTCACCACTCTCAGAAGCTCACCACCTATGAACGAAGTACTGCCGTACTATCCTACAATTCACACCACCAACCAACAACACCACCAGGCATCAACCTCACAATCCTCCCAAACCAGTCGATCATCAAATTAACCTCGTCCCAAACCGTCACTCCCCTCCGTCCACAGTTGCCGCACCTACCACGCACGTTCTCCCAGAACCCCTCTCCGCTGGACGTAAACCCATCCTCGCCTTTGCTTCCATGAAATCATCAACCCATCACTTCTTACTTCGCCCCCCCTTCCCATGCCTTTCATGATCGGCAACTCCGTGCAAAACGTGATGGATTTGACTTCCAAATGCAGGAATTGGATTTGTTTCGCCACGGGATATTCATATCTATCATTATGCCTACCCATCGAGCTCATCTTAGTCTCTTCACTAGCTACATACATACTGTAGTGTAAGAGCTAAAGAAGAAGTGCATGTGGATGTGGAATCGATCAAAAACGCCCGAGGTTCATGTACAATCCCGTAAGTATGGATTCTCCATCAGCCTACTTACGCGCCACGGAAGGACGACGTGGAGACGAAACTGAATGGGTCAATTTGCATTACATGAAGCAAGCAAGCCAGCCTTGAGCCCCCGAGACCCTGGCCGAACCAGGACAAGGTGCTACCAGATCAAATTTATCAATGGAAGCTTACGGCCCCCTTCTTCCAATGCTTCCATGCATGAAAGATCGATCGGGAAGAAATGATCCTGACCTGAAGGAAGCCAGCCAGCGGCAGCTTGGAGATGTACAGGGGAGGGGTGAAGATGCAAGAGGGAAAAGGTAGGGTAGGGTAGTATTGGCCGCAAGGCAGGTCAAGGCAGGTCAAACGTCCCCTTTCCCATTCATCCCATGTTCCCTAAGCCAGACACAGGATTCGTCCGTTTCTGTAGCTTGAAGGAGTCCAGATGTTCAGAGCCACACGGAACAAGCCGAAGTCGATAAAATGAGTATGATAGGCTGGCTTTGCACACGCCAGTACTTCGTACGTTGTACATGCAAAAGCCCATTTCGTTCTAGAAGACATTTGGAAGGGATCTGTGAATACCTCTCTTCACTAGCACAGGACGTACGGACGGTAGGCTGTGGAGATCAGATCGGGCTCCTCTTCTTCTTTTCTTTTTTTGTTTGCTTGGGATCTGGGCTTCTGCATGGTGCTCTGATCCTTTTGTTTGCTTCTATTTTTGCGCGCCACTGCTATTCTACTTTCATGAGATCGAACATTCGAGTTCGAGAAGTCCAACGCTAGGCAAGTTTTTCATCAACATCGTGTATACCCATGTTCTCAACATCAGACAAGTCATTTGCTAGTCGCTCACTTCATCAGTCGATCCACTAAAAGAAAGTGAAACAGAGCGCGTGAGTGCGCGCGTGATGATCTGTGTCGCTGCCACAAGCCAAGCCTGGATAACTAATATTCATCTCGTCACAGCAAATGTTGGAGGAGATTTGATGTTTCCAAACATTCCGTCCTTCGACAAATGTTTACGTACTGCATATTCATCATCACATTTTAGTTCCTTTTGTCCCGGGGGGCAGTTTGCTCTCGAAGAACTGGAAGTTTCGTTGGGCTCTTCCTTCCCTCTCACAGTCATCCCTCTTCTCTTCTGTCTCTGAATTCGGACGTCCTTCATATTACCTTTTCCGCTGCATCCATCTCTCTAACCACAAATTTCTTCTAACTTCAGACGCTCTCTACCTTCATACTTGTTCCGCACTGCTCACCTCATAATCTCCATACCCCTTTCTGAATTTTACCCTTTCCTAGCAGGCTAGCAAGAACCAGACCAAACCAAAGCCAGTCTCAAAGCCCAAACACACCGTACAAAGAAAACCCTCCAGGAGCCTTCAAAGAAGATTCCTCTCATTCCAACGACAAGTAACTCCCAGTGCAAGTCAACAGTGCAAGTCAAAACACACCCAAGATTCTAAACACGATCGAGAGGAGAGACAGACATGCACTACACCATCACATTATCACATAGGCACACGATCACACAACTCAAAACCAGACCATCAGAGTCCACAACCAAGGTGCCATTGTCTCCGACCGATCGAAAAGCTACAAGCCAAGGTCCAAGAATATAGAAGCGATTCGTGAATGCTTGTTGATCGGATGGCTTATCTTGGTGTGCTTGGGATCTTTTTACATGGTAATGTATGGAGATCTTGGTGAGGATGACTTGCTTGAGGATTCTCTTGGTGAAAGAATGACTTGCTTTGCAGGATCTCTTGGTGAAAGAGGACAAGATCTTGGTATGGAGACAAGAAAACATGCTTGCTATCGAGGTGAGAATCTTTGCAAGAATGCGGATTTCTCTTGGTATGTAGGAACAAGGCACATTGGTGTGTGTGGAGACAGAGAAAGCAGAAGATGAGGAGCATTTCGACATGCCACCAGTGCCGTGTGTGCCATCTTGGTCTTTCTTGGCGACAACAACATAAAATACCAAACATCCTCTTGTTAATTACTCACGCCTAGTTTTGCGGCGAGAAAGATGGCGACTTCCACCCCTCACAGATGTAGATGGGAACCAAAACGCGGACGAAGAAGAACAAGAGGATGATCGAGGAAGGGTTCACACCACTGATAGATACGGTACATAAGCATGCTCGACGTGCATAGCATAGTCCATCTTCCACTTTCACTTCCATCTTCTATCTTCTCTCTTGGCAATTGGCAATTGGCAATAAATATACAAAGACTACCCTACCGGGCCTACCCTACCCTACCTTACCTTACAACAAATACCATTCAGCTACCTACATACTGGAGAATGGTATGTGGAAATGGACTGACTG
Source organism: Tetracladium marchalianum (assembly GCA_037074945.1). Classification (NCBI taxonomy): domain Eukaryota; kingdom Fungi; phylum Ascomycota; class Leotiomycetes; order Helotiales; genus Tetracladium; species Tetracladium marchalianum. The sequence goes on from JBAMDN010001042.1 coordinate 17,590, forward strand.
CCAGACTGGCTACTCTCGTTCTTCCTCCACGAGACGAGAGTCATGAGATGAGATAAGATGAGATGGGAGAACTAGAACTGCCTTAGTCGGCCCTTAGTTTTTCTTGTTATCTTTTGTAAACTGTACTGTACCGTACTGTACTGTGCGTACGGGCGCTTGTAAAATACAACGTAATTACTGAACACAATTTTGCAGCCTAGATTATTGATTACTTTTCTTCTTCTTTCCTTTTCCATGCTTCCCAAGTCTGATGATGACTTGAAGTTTTGACGCTTGAAGTTTGGGACCGAGATTTGAAACCATCATACCAAACTTGTCCACAGGTCATTTCACATCAATTTGAAAACTAGGAAAAAGGCGCGTAAAAATTCGTGCGGTGGACAGCACACTCAAACATATGATAAAATAAATAATCTCTTCGACTTGGATTATCAAAGTCTTGCAGTTCCAGTCAAGCAGTACCATGCAAAGCAAGAAATTACGATACCAAGTTTTCAGCATCATATCACACAAATGTAATGTGCAATTGCAAAAACAATCATGAAAGTCCATCCAGCGCAACAAACAAAACAAGACAAAAAACTCCAGTCCACTTCCTCCTTCCATCCAAGCATTCACCACCCATCATCGAAACATTGCTTCGCATTTCGCTACTACTCCAGGCGCCAAAGAAGAAAACCGCTTTCACCGATTGAAACTTCCACATGCGCCGCCCACTATCCCATCACCAACCATCATTCATTAATCGTCAATCCTGATAGCAGATCGAACCGGTACCGGTTACTGTAGTTATTATCCTACAAACAACAAAAGACGAATCGAAAAAGAGAGGAAAAAGGAAAATATAAAAGCCCGAATAAATCATACAAGGAAGAAAGGAAGGAGTCAGCACGCTTAATACTCCATATCCATGGTCGCAGCGATATCTTCGCTCATTCCACGAACCGGTCCTTTGTACTCCTGCTCATCCGATTCATCATCGGCCTCGTCATCGTAACTGTCACAGAAATCATCTCCATCATAAGGGACATTATCCTGATCATCGTCGTAATTCCACATGGAGACGTCCGCATCCTCATCATCAGCCAGATTGTCTGCTCGATCTCCCAACCAGAATCTGGCTCGCTTGTTGGCGCCAGGATCGTGAGCACCTGCACTCCTCTTTACTGAGCGGGGTGCGTATGGAACTCCACGGAGATAGATGTAGGTGACTCGCTTTCTTTCCTTGTTGAAGAAGAAGTAGTTCAAACTCCATATCGAATGCTCTTCATCATCGAAAGGCTCGTCAGGAGGCGCCCAACAATAGACTGTACATTCATTCAAGGTCATCTCCTTGTCAATCATACTCCACATCTGGGGTCCCCAAGACGGAGTGGGTGGAGGAGATGAATCCGTCGTGTAACTGGTCTGAGGTGGGACATGGAATGCCGTACCTAAGCTCGGACGGAGATTGGACAAAGTCGAATCAATAGTATTGATGATGCTCTTCAGGCTTCTCTCTCTTCGGAAATCGCTGGGCCTAAGATTGTGCGAGAAATCATAATCGGGATGACTCGCATTCAGGGTCGCTATCAAATATGCAAACGTACGACGACTGGAGACCTGGCTCAAGGGACCAAATGGGCTTGATCGCGACAAGTTCATAGGTGACATGCCTGTTTCGGGAGGAGAAACGGATGCGGAAAGGCGTAGAAGGGATTCATATTGAGACTCCAAGGAGTTCTCGATATTCTTGTACAACTTCTTGTCCGTTCCAGCGGCCTTGGTCGTGTATAGATCACAGCCTCCAATGACCTGACAATCAGGGGTCTGGAAGTTCAAGGCGCTGGTAACGTCGTCGAAGTCGCGAAGTGGCATAAACTTCATGATGGCGGTTTAGGGAGTTGGCGGATTCGTGAAGCTAGATGGTGTTAACGCGCAGAGTGGGGGAATGGGGGTTGCGCGTTAATCGGCTCAAGGAGAAGCGTGTGGCGAAAGGGCCCGAGTATTCTGTAGGAGAGAAGACCAGAAAGTAGACTCTGCAGACTCGGAGAACTGACAACCAGGAACTTGATTCCTCGCTAGATCGCGATGTATAAGGGGTGGTTTGTAGTTTGTAGTGGTTTGGGGTTGGGATGGATGGCAGATGCGACGGTAGATACGGCGCGACCTTGGTTGTTGAAGTGATGTATGCGGAGAGACCTGCTGAGGCTGAGGTTCAAAGGATCGATGCTTCCTACGCTGGCTGCGAAGGTTGAATCAAGTTGATCTCGACTAGACTTGCGTCTAGCAGGTAGAGAACATTGTCCGTACGGGGGAGAGAGAGGTTGTTATGCGTTGGTATTGTGGTGGTGTTGTTGTTGAGTTGGCAATCAATGATGGTGTCAGGGAAGTGGAGATGGAGATAGATGGGGAGCTGATTGAGGAGTCCCGGCCCCACCTAATATCCAGGATCAGCGCTATTCCGAAACAGTCTAGCGGGTTAGTCTCGTGACTTTAGTAGGACAGCCAGTCGCGATCCAATAGAACGGCACGATGACGAAGACGAGTTCGTGTTGGAGGGAAGCGGAGAGCGGTTGATTATGCGTGTATTTCTGTGTAGATATTGAGTAGAAAACGGAGGCAGAGGAGTCAAGCAACTCGTGGCCTCATTGAATGGCTATGGAAAGATTGGGTGTGGTGGAGAGTTTCGCATCTCAATGACCTCGAGAGACAAACGCTCCAATATCAGTCTAGATTGGCTCCACGATGCCTTGACTGACACAGGACCATTGTGTTTGATATGGTTTGGTTGACACCAGAACACGGAAAGTGTGAGATGTGCCTGCGAAAGTCCTTTGAAGCACCACAAATCAGGGGAAGTAGAGCAGTGTGAAATCACTTAGCGCATGTATTGGTCTCAAAACCTTTTATATCATCCCTCGTTTCTCATTTGGCCTGTGGTCCTTCTATAATCCCAAACATTCCCATGCCTCTATTAAACTCCAGGCACAAGATCGCCATCATCAAACATAGCAGGTCACCTAAATCACCCCAATATCTTTCATGTTGCGAAGCAGGTCCTCATCCTCCTAAGAATAGATCAAAAGTAGATTAGCAGAAGTATCTGACGTGGTAACAAAGTGCATTGCAGTAGTGTATGAGTTTGGTTAATGCCGTTCCCCAACTCCCCGACTCCAGCATGTGTGTGTTTAAATGTACAGAAGTTTCGTCATCACATAATTTTCGTAACCTCTTCGTCAACCTGATGTGCGGGAAACTCTGTCAGTGAGTGTGCTGGGGGTGCGCCGGAGCGAATTCATTGCGAACATGTCAAATTTAAACTTACCTCTGTATCCTCTATCGAATCTTGTGCGGATATGACTCTAAGCACGTTTTTCTTGCTGCTCTCCTGCATTTCCCCTGCTAGTAAGAGTTCGTCTAGGATGAAGTATGCCTTTTGGAAATTGAAGATCTATAATTGTTAGTTGTGTACGTAACGCGAGAGAAGATTAGCATACGATGTCCAGCTATAATGAAGTCAGCATAAGCTCAAAACTGGTTCCCGTCTTCTATGCTTACCTCGCACACATTTCCATAGTACTTGTCCATCTGCTCAACATAACGATGCACAATCTCCAGAGTGATGAGCTCATTGTCATCAGAATTACATCCGGCGATGAAGAAGAGAGACGCGTAGCGACGGTATACGATCTTCGAGTCTGCGCCCTTCCCATTAGCCCTATGTCCTTCCTGCCTCTTGCTCCAGATGGTGGCCAACCTTTGTATTCCAGGAAGTTGCACATTCTCGTCCGCCGGGCCAGAACTAACTGGGATACATCCTTGATAATCTTTGCCTTCTCCTTTGGTGAGAGGGTAGTGAACCATTTCGCCAGTCTCTGGTGCTCTGTTTAGCCATTATCCTCCTCCCCTCATCCACGAATGGAACGCACCACTTTGCCTTGCCGCGAGAGCAGGATCAGATAGCTAAAACGGGTCAGTCATCTTTCTTTTGAGGAGCCGAGATTGAAGTTGTCATACTTGATCGCCATCGTGTCTGTTGCTGTCCCCGGAGCTTCGTTAGGCTTTTTGGATACTGTGTTTGATGCTCTGGCGCTGCTGTGAGAGCATCGGCGTTAAACGACACCGACCACAGCGCTCAAAACGGAATGTGGGGGACCGTGTGCACTAAACTGCATGTGGCCTTCGCCGAGGCAGACCACTATTGGGCAAAACTTCCCGACAGAATCCCGCGCTGCGACGATAAAACAAAAGTTGTAAAATCTCCATGTCATGACATAGACCCCATTCTCCCTGCCTTCTCTTCGCTGTAGATTGTTTGCGCAATTATTTATTACAACTATACGGAACCACCCATTGATTGCATCTGCACAACCTACAACACCACAATCATAGATTTGCTCGATCGCCTCTACTTTCCCAATAGAAATCCGCTGTTGCGATCGCTCGATACCTTCTTCTTCCAACCCCACCAAGACCCCTTTGTCCTTCGTCCGCCGATATGACGCGACTCATCCTCTCAACCTCGTAAGCTCTTACCACTGTGCCATTCGCAGTGATTGGGCGCTCACGATCACTAACAATTGTCTCCAGAAATATTATGAGTGGCGGGCCATCCATCATTCGCAAATCCGGGAATGAACGGTCCAACCTCGAGCTTACAAATTCACTCCGAGCCAACTTCAAAGCCGCACAAGAAGACTACTCCCCTCCACAATCTGCCACGAATGGAAGTACAGGCAGCGGAAGATCAAGCCCTGTTCGCCCACAATCTTCGATTTGGACTACACGAGATGGAAACGACTTTTACATACCAACTATAGACTGGTCGCTGTCCGGGTTGGCAGAGGAGCCTTCGGAGTATGATGTTACGGTTAAGTTGTTTTACCTGCCCGGCGCAGATGTAGAGAAGCGATCGCAATACACAAGAGATGCTTTGAATCTAGTCTTGAAGGAACTAGGAATTCCGCGGGTAGATCTGCTCATTGTTTCCTTCCCCGGCATGTCCTTCGAAGGAGACTGCGAGTTTACGGCCGACCGAAGAAATTCCACACAAGGGAACGACGACGAAGAGATTCAATCGTGGCCTATACTAGAGAAGCTATATGAGGAGGGCCTTGTAAAGAAATTGGGCATCGCAGAATTCGGAAGCGAGAAGCTCTCGCGGATTCTGGAGAGAGTCCATGTTCGACCAGTGGTCGATCAAGTCAACATCAAGGATTGTTGCAATGTCCCACCACCACTTCTGAAGTTGGCAAAGCAAGAAAAAATTGAACTTCTCACACATCAAGATTGCACAGATATTCTTCCCAGCGGAACTTTAAGGGAACTGCTCGGTCAAGGCGAAACCGGAGCAGGAGTTCTGTCCGAGTGTAAGCGAGGTGTCAATGGAGCAATGAAGGGAGACATTCGACCGGAATGGGTTGTTAAATATACGGCTGTAGTACGCGACCGAGGAGTTATTGAGAACAAAGGATATTTTGCATCTGCAGAGTTGAAAGAGTAGAAGACCATACTACGGGCAGGGTTTACCGGAGCACGGAGTTTGGTGGGCATAGCGATTCTTTTCTTCATTTCCACGAGGTAGTACATACGGTCTGAACAGGGAGGACTTCCATGTTGGAATCTCGGTACATGTCTGCTTTCTCACAAGGCTAGGTATATAGGTCAAGCCTAATAGACAAGTCATGACTTTTAGACGAACTGCTTCTCATACAGCATTAACTCGTAATCAGAATGGGCGAGTGAATATTTCTCCCAATTCTCAACCCAACATACTCCTCTTCCGTCCCCTCATCCTCACATCCTCCAGCCTCCTCAACACCACATTCGCCCCCTTAAAACTCTTCCCATATTCCACCAGCACCTCCCCAAACAGTCCCTCCGCTCTAGGATGCGTACTCCCAAACGCCCTCTCCAACACATACAAATCCACCGCACGATCCTCATCTGCGGCACTCTGACTCGCCAGTCCAAAATCAATAATAATGACCTGCCCCTCCAACTCCCCTTCCTCTCTCTTCCTCTTTCCTTCCCCACCTTCATTTTCCCCTGACGAAGATGATCGTGATTGTAATTGAGACTGTGGTTGTAACGGTGGTGATGAAGTATACGGACGCAACATCAAATTACTCGTCGTCAAATCCCCATGCACCACACCAGCAGCATGTAACCTCCCCACAGCAGCACCAACTCTCCTCATCAGTCCTTTCAACTCCTCTTCTCTCTCCCCCTCCTCCATCTTCTCCCCTCCCTCCTCGCGTGAGCCTAAAAACCCATCCACCCTCACCCTAACGACCTCCCCCTCCACCCACTCCAACAATAACCACCCTTTACTCTCATCGACCGCATAAACTGCCGGCACCGGCACCCCTTCCCTTCTACACTTCGCCAAAACTCGCGCTTCACTCAAGATCCGGTGTTTTGTCAGACGCGCGTCGAGGGTTGGGTGGCGGTAGGGTTTTGAGGGACGGAATTTAAGGGCGCAGGGGATGGTGGGGAGGAGGTACGTAGATTTGAAAAGGAGAGCTTCAGCGCCTTGCGTTATTAGTTTGGGAAGTGTGGAGTTGGGGGAGGAGGGGTGGGCGAAGTTTGTGGGGAGGGTTGGTGGTGGCATTCTTTGTGTGTGGGGAATAGTTGGTGTGATGATGGTTTGTATTTGATTGAGCGTTGATGTGTTTGGGTCGTGTGTTGGGAGCGGAGGAGTGTTGGTTGGAGTTGTGACTGTGGTTGATTGAGGTTGAGAATTGACATGGTGGGGTGTTTGGCGGGGTTAATCTGGAAAAAAAGTTGAGATAAGATTGTGATGCCAAGAGATTATACTCTACGGTACAGTACTGTATTGTCCTCACACTTCCGCAATCATTTTAGTAAGGAAGATGTTGTATGTTTGCAGCATTTTTTGACTACAGTAGCGACAAGTTGTCTCTATTGACGCTGTAGTATTACGGGGAGTTCAATCAGCATTTTGAGCCAAACGGCTAGCGCATAGCAACACTTCAAGTTGCTCACGTGGCATCGTGCGCATTTCGTGTTGATGGATGAGCTTATCAATGAAGTTACTCGAGTACAGCGAGACAATAGAGCTGGGTGATATATTTTTCTTTCCTGAACAGATCTGAAGTTTTGCTGTGCCCAAGTAAAATGGATATTTATTTCTCTGTCAGTGAAGAGTATCATTATTCCGAGGTATTTAATCTACCTGTCTCGCGATGGACCAAGGAAAGCACACATGCTGGCCTAGTACCACCATCAGTCGAGGTTCATTCATCATACTCTCACGTCTCATTTTCCAATTTTTGCGTGCCATCAGTAACAGCATGGCGCAGCTTCCTCTTTGCACATTGACACTCCAGTCAACGAATTACCTCACCCTCTCTATCCACACCTTCTAACTCCTCAAGGATTTCACTCCCTCCCAATAAACCTTCACCGCCAGCTGTAGCCTTTTTAGTCGAAGTCCAAACCTCATGAAACTTCACACTCTCATCGCTTGAAGCAACCACAATACAACCCTCAACAGCGGTGCGCGACAACCCACCTCCACCTTCTCTGCTGGTTGCACTCTCGTTAGGTCCCCCAGGATATGGAATGGCGTACAGAGCGCGATGTTCACCCTCCCAAGGAATCGCAGCGACTTGTTTGCAATCCGGCCAAGAAAAGACCGCGATTCGGAATGGGTGATCTGGCTGAGCGTAGCCAAAAGTTGCCGCGATTTCCCGACGGGTGGTGGACCAGATGAGTGAAGTCACCTGTGCTGCAACACTAATGGTGGCTAAACATGCTCCAGAAGTTGTGTGGAAGAAGTGGATACATTTGTCGTTGCTTCCTCCGCCCGTGGCGACCAACCCACTTTTCCATGGACAAAATGCAATTGCCTTCACGGCTGCTCCATGGGTCCAGCGATGCTTCTCGACATTTCGAAGGCTTCGAGCTCCTGCCGGGAGAGTTGTAGTATTGAGATTGTTTTGGTGGCCTTCGTCTTCAATCTGTAGAATGTGGTTGGTTTGGTACAAGAAGCAAAGATTATCATTGCCGCCGGTTGCAAACATGGTACCGTCAAGAGAAAATGAAAGACCGCAAATTTGCTGTGTATGTGTGGAAATATGAAGAAGTAAGGTCACCGTGACAATCTCATATCCAGGTGATGTCTCCCAAGAATTTGGCCATTCAACGGAGTAGTAGTAAACACTACCCACTTCGTCACCTACTACAAGATCTTCTGTCTTCATCAGAATCCCTCTAGTTGCTGGATACTGAGAAGGACGCATTGTTACGGTTGGCTTCCATGCTAGACATGCGATGGGCGAAGGCTGTGATCGGTTAAAACGTGGCGTCAATGGGGGGTCATTGAGTGACATGAGTGTTAAAGTACCATCGGAGCGACCAAAGGCCAAAATGCTCTTTTGGCCCTGGGTAGACGAGAATCCAAGAGTGGTGAGCCATGATGCATTCGTATCCCCAGGATGCAACAAATAAACACCTTGTTTCTCGGACCAGGCGTACAATACTGTGACTTCAGTCAATCGAAGAAAGCTTTAACCAGTTAATTACTCACATGATCCAAGTCCAACAGCGAGAGTATGGCGACTGGCGCAATAAGCGAGGACGGAACAGTAGAAATCATCACGTAGATTAGGAGCATCAAGAACTGTGCACCTTATATCAGAACATAGGCTGAAGCCACTGAAATTGGACAACTTATTTGAAAGGAGCTGCAGGCAATTGTTTCATCTCGGATATCATCGCGCCCTCTGCCGAAAGTTAGTGAACAAAGATATCAAGGAGTTTGAATGCGGGTGTAGTGTATCATTGTTCCAGCTCTGATGGGGTGTTGTAAATATATCTCGTAAATGGTAGTTGGGGTAATGTATCCTGAACGATGAAAGGCCGGAGACGCAACACAGATACATACTACGGCTTGGCCCACCCAAAACCCACTCACTCCCTTCCCAGGTTGTCTTCAATTCTGGTTTTGTGTTTTGACTGCTGTGCTCCTTGCTAGGTGAACTTGGACGAGTAGGCTGTGGATCACGGAATTCTAGTATTCTTCCAACTCGGTCGATATCCAAGGCTTGCGCCAGCCGACTCTCGTGGAGATCCATTTCTTCCTTCGCTCGTGGTTTTGTAGCACCGAACGAAGTCGTGTAGAGAGGAGCATTCGTGCCACTTCCAAGAAATCCGCCTCGGCCATCTGGAACGCCAGTGCTGATGGGAGCCAAACCACCGACAGTCCACACGGTGCCAACACTCACCTGTCGATTTCCTGCAGAATCGGGTGGATCGTGTCGGAATGTGAGTACGCTGGTAACTAGAAACAATCAGTTGTGATGTTAAGGGTAGACTGCATGGCCACTACCTCCTCCTCCACTGCGGTTAGCAGAAAAGACTCTTCGAGGATTTGTGAGGTTGGGTCGAGGTAGAGGTGAAGTAACTCTTCGTCGCGGATTGAAAGCATCTGGAGTTGCATCTTTGTGTCTCAGAAGTTTCTCGTCCTTGGAAAGCAAGCGAGCATCCTTGTTGGATCGATAACTGACTGTAGCATTAAGTCCTGGCCTTCGTGCCGCCACAAATCGATCCGGACAAGTTGTCGAGTTGGCACGTCTCAGCGAGGGTGATTCAGAGTTGGAAGTGACAAGTGTTGGTCTACGGTCAGAAGAAGAAAGCTTCAGTCGAGAAAAAGCTCGGGGTATAGTTGCTGGTGCCTTTGGTAGATTATCATCAACAGCCCCATCGAACGCACTAATGAGCCAGAAGGGAATTGAGTCATTCTTGGTATGTCTTTCGAGATTGCCAGCACCTGTAAAATATCAACTACAAGCCCAAATGGCTACAGGAACCCTGATACCTACTGGATGAGCGATGAGGGTTCCTTCGTTTTAGTGAGAATCTGGATTTCGGCACCTCAAAACTATCGCTGTTGTCGGACCCAGTGGATGTATGTTGGCAACTAGTACTTCGTAGTCCCCAATTCCCACTGAAATCTTTCATCGCGACCAAGTGATATTCGATGGCTTTCAGAATTCAGAAGTTTGGAGACAACTGCGAGGGAATCCTGCTTTTTGTCCCTTTTGCTGTCTTGAGAAATGAAACCGAGAATGAGGATGAGCTCAATGAAATGGAACGACACCTCAGAGAGGGACAAAGAGACTGATGAACGTGTGAGGTGGAAAGAGTTTTAGACAGAGTGAATGACTGAATGTATGAAATAATGAGAGAATGAAAAGGAAAATGAGAAGAAAACGAGTGAATTGATACTCGCTACAGCAGGTGAGAGAATGAAACCTGGACAGCAGCGATTGTGGAATATAGAAGGGTGTTTTGATACGGGAACAACTGAGCAATGAGCACTATGATATGCTGCGAGTGTTCTTGAACGACTATGAATTATGTGCAGTTAGCAATACTTGGAATGATGATGAAGTGGATGTTGTCGCCCATTGATATTTGACCTTGGATGGGGACGATGTGACGAAGCAGACGAGAGGGAGTAGGAAAAAAGACGGATGGAGTCCGGAGACTTTGGCAAGAACCGTCGCGACTCAGGAATTCTTGGCATCGCAATCCCCTGACGCGCCGGCCCACCCACTATCGTCACCCCCTCCATCGCAACATCTCAAACCACCGTGACTGCTCTCTCCAGTAAACATCGACATGGCAAGCGTATGAATCCTCCCCTACTAGCACTAATTCTACTCTTATAGGAACTTGCTGATCCTGAGATACCTTCTGTAGCATGGAATTCCACGGGCAACAGCCACGACCGAACGCTCCGCCAAAGAACGACAAGACGAGCTCAAGGAGATAGAAGTCTACAAAAACCTCGAAGATCTCATCAACACAAAAGTCAGTCTATGTATACCCCAAGGCCAGCCTGCTCTCCTTATATTTCACTAAAACCCCCTCCATTTCTCTCTCTCTTTCCCTTTCCCAAAACAAACACACATACAACTAACCGTCTTCTTCCAAAACCAGGTCGCAGAACGTCAATACACCCTCGAAGTCCTCGAACTAACCTCCAAACTCCTCAAAAAGAACCCAGAATACTATACAATATGGAACGTCCGACGACATTTGCTAACACATGGCTTATTCTCCGCACGCTCGGCTTCATCATCGCCCTCGATGGTGTCGCAGAGTACTTCTCCGACCGACACTATCATAGCCTCTTCCGGCGATTCCTCCTCCTCTACTATCACCAATTCAGCGGACACTCTGGTAACACAGACACCGGCTCACACCAACCCCGAGTCCCAGAGTCATGGGAGGAATGGTACAACTCTTGAGTTGATCAAGGCGGATTTGGAGTTCTTGTTTCCCATTATGATGAAGTGGCCCAAATGCTACTGGTTGTGGAATTATAGGTTGTGGTTGTTGCAGCAGGCGAATGAGCGGTTGGAGGTGGATGTTGCGAGGGAGTTGTGGAATAGGGAGTTAATACTTGTGGGCAAGATGTTGGTGAAGGATAGTCGCAACTTTCATGGGTGGGGTTATAGAAGGAAAGTGGTTTCGGAGCTAGAGAGTGAAGCGCTGAAAGGAGAGAGTATGGTGGAAGCTGAATTTGAGTATACGACCAAAATGATACATGGAGATAAAGGGTTGTCAAATTTCTCGGCGTGGCATAGGAGGAGTAAACTTATCCCAAAGCTTTTGGACGAGAGGGGTGCAAATGATGCTCAACGAAAGCAGTTTTTGGATGATGGTAATTAAATTGTAATCTGGGTGCTCGAGCTGTTGCTAATGACTGCAGAATTCGACCTGATCGTCTCGGCCATGTACACAGATTCATACCCGTATGCTCAGTCCGCCTGGTTCTACTACCAGTGCCTCATGTCCACGCTCACAGATCCCGTCGGCCATGCCACCATCACACCAAATTTCACCCATACCGACCGAAGTGAATATGTCACTCGCCAACTTGCTATTCTGACCGATATGCTTGATGGTGCCGAAGATTGCAAATGGATATACAGCGCCCTGATTGACTATACCCTGGCACTCCTCTCGCATGGAAGAGAGATTCCCAAGACCGGATGAGCTGGAAGATTGCAAGAAGTGGTTGGCGGAGCTGAGAAATCTTGATCCACTGCGACGTGGAAGATGGGATGATCTGGAGAAGACATTGACAGGTCATTGAGAAATAAAATAGCAAATTTCCAGAGAGCCATTGACCGTTGAGCTCTGAGAATATGCAATTTCAGCCATCCGTTTACTTCGTTTCCGACTTGGTCATTTCGTCTCGTAAATTATCTGCAGGATTTCGGAGGTACTCTCTGCCCTCCTGGGTAAACGTGTGTATATCACGCAGGAGCATCTCGGAACACGTTCTGTATCATCCGCTCTGCCTCTTCTGTTGGTACACTGGATTTTTAGGTAATTCGACTACAATCTAGAGAGATGCCGAATCCTCATTCCATTGCAGATCCATATCGTCTCAGCACCTTCCTTTTTTCATTTCATTGAGTTCCAGGTGCCTCCTACTCCAACTGCGAAGCTTGGTTCGTATACAACAAATCCACCACATTACTCAACTTCGCGATCGTCGCCAACGCAGCATCATACCCCTCATCCCTCTCGGTCTCATCAAAGATAATCAAACAGCCCGCGCCCTGATCCAACACGCCAATGATAACCTTATCCAGAATCATCTGGCTGAGTTTGCGCTCCACCTGCTGCGTGTCCAATCCCACCATCTTCGCCACATAATCAATCTCTACGCGCGAGTAGGGCTCAATGACCTTGATGAGATTCTGCTCTAACATGGCATCGTACAGACGGCGGAGATGCACACGGATGAAGGGGTCAGAGCCGAGTTCGTGGCGATAGTCACCGAGTGCTTTCTCGTATTCTTCGAGGGAACGGTTGGAGTGGGCGCGTGCGACAGCTTTCATGGCTTCGAGATTTTTACCGGCGTATTTGACCGCTTGCTTGGAGGTCATGATTTGGTTGACGTCGTCGACGAGGTTGAGCATGATCTTGCAAAGGAGCATGTATTGCAGTGCTGCAGTGGCCTTTTCGGGTTCGTCCTGGGTGTGGTAGCCGTCAAGGGCTTCAATGAAATAGGAGAAGGCTGTGTTAAAGTCTTTGTCTTCGGCGTGCAGTTTGCCAGATTGCATGTCCAGACCGGCTTGGAGAAGTGGTGGAGTGTAAACTGATGCTGCGGATGTGCGGGCTGCAGTTAGTGCTGCTCGTCCTTTGGCGGTGTTTCCTAAGGCGTGGTAAACGCGGGATTCTAGAAGTTGGACCTCTACGAGAACGAGCTTGTCATCGAGTCGTTTGAGCTCTTTGAGCAGGCTGTTGATGAGTGTGAGTGCATCGTAGTAGGAGGCTTTCGTCATATAGAGAGTAACAAGACGGGTTTCGAGGTTCTGGCGGAGGAAGCCTCGTCGTTCGCTCGTGGCCCATTCAATGCATGACTTTGTGACGGAGATTTGGAGGTCTGTAGTATCGGGGATGTTGTTGAAGAGATCGAGAAGCTGTCGCACTGTTGATCAGATCGTTAGCAAGATGATTACGGTTGTTTTGTTAGTGAAGACCGACCTAGCTTTGCTGTCTTTGCCTTTGCGAATGACGAGAGAACTGTACGGCTTGTTGTGACCAAATCTACCAGCGCATCGGCATTCCTTGAATGAATTAGTACCATCTTCGGCCTCTGAAGCTCCATATCTTACTTGTCACTCTGATATAGCTCTCCCAAACTGACCAAAGCAGTCTCATACTCTCGAACAGCTGCATCTGAGTTGACCAACGGAGGCTTCGAGATGATTTCCTTGTACTGTGCTTCCGCCTTCTTTGGATCCGTCTTCGCCAACTTCTTTGCCTCCTGTATCCTCACGGAATCGACTGGTGCCATTTTGATATGTGGTGTAGGGAAGAGTTGGGAAAATTGAGGAGGCTGAGGTGATGTTTGTTTGGTGTTGTTCAGCGCTGAATTGATGCTGATGGGGAAAGCGATTCGCAGGCGGAAGCTCTCTACGCGGCTCACGCTAGCGCGCCGACCCCTGCACCAAAAAGTGCCGCCTGTAAATTATTTTTGACGACTCGATACATTTCGCGGGGAAACTGTCAAATTTCATGGTGATGGCGACAACACCATAACGATACAATGGTATACTCAATCTGACCTTTGTGTGTAATGGAACCCATACTAATTGTTGTGTAGAAAATTAAAGCTCTCTCTCGTCCTGTGACTGCGGTCCAGGCCCCAGGATCAGATGCGCAAAAACAGTCTTTCAACCTCAACCCAGGTGCAAAACCTTTCGCAAAAGCAATCGAATATACTCGTGCCCTCAATGCGACTAAAATGGAGCGTATGTTTGCCGCCCCTTTCATCTGTCAAATGGGAAAGGGTCATGTAGACGGCGTGTACTCGATGGCAAAGGATCCGAGCAGTCTCGAAAGGTTTGCAAGTGGCAGTGGTGATGGAATTGTGAAGGTGTGGGATTTGGTCAGCAGAGAAGAAATCTGGAACGCCCAAGCGCATGAGAATGTCGTGAAGGGAATGTCCTGGACAAGAGACAAGAAGCTTTTGACATGCGCCAGTGACCGGACTATCAAACTCTTCGATCCATACTCTCGACCACAGGAGACACTCTCGCGGGGAGAGCATCTGGGGCCAAATGAAAGCTCATATAAGGGAGCACCTGTGGCAACTTGGCATGGAACCAACGCATTCACGAGTATTTCACACCATCGCTCATTGAACTCGTTCGCGGTCTCTTCTGGAGTTATCTCGATTTACGATATGGAAAAGTTCAATACCGAGCCAGAGGTGTTGAGGTGGCAGGGTTCCTCGGATACAATTACCAATGTTGCATTCAACCAAATTGAAACTTCAATCTTGGCTTCAGCGGCAACAGACAGGTCCATTGTCCTCTATGATCTACGAACATCTATGCCACTTGCGAAGACGGTGTTGAACTTTGCATCCAACAAGATTGCATGGAATCCAATGGAGGCGATGAACTTTGCTGTTGCCAACGAAGGTTTGTTTCTCTCTTTTCTATTCTCAAAATCCAGAAATTAATGCATACTAGATCACAACATCTACATTTTTGACATGCGCAAAATGAACCGCGCTCTCAATGTACTTAAAGATCACGTCGCAGCGGTCATGGACGTCGAGTTCAGTCCCACGGGTGAAGAACTCGTCTCCGCCTCCTATGATCGTACCGTCCGTCTCTGGAGTCGCAAACAAGGCCACTCCCGGGACATCTACCACACCAAACGCATGCAACGCGTCTTCAGCGTCAACTTCACGCCAGACTCCAAATACGTGCTCTCCGGCTCTGATGACGGCAACATCCGACTTTGGCGCGCCGAGTCTTCCAAACGCGAGGGTATCAAATCCGCCAAGCAGAGACAGAGTCTTGAGTATAATGAGGCGCTCAAGAAGCGGTATGAACATATGCCTGAGATTAGGAGGATTAAGAGACATCGTCATATTCCGAAGGTGGTGAAGAAGGCGGGCGAAATTAAGGGTGAGGAGTTGAAGAGTATTAAGAGGAGGCAGGAGAATGAGAGGAAGCATACCAAGTTGCAGTTCACGAAGAGAAAGAGTGAGAGGGAGAAGATGGTGCTGGCTGCTAATGCTACTTAGTTGGGCTGTACTGATTGTGAGATCGTCGAAGTGTGTATATGGACGGAAACTGGACCAAAAAATGGCGTTGGGACGGACGGCTTTGATGCATTTTTGGGATGGCGTTGAAGCGGTATATACCTCTACTAGATTGTGGAAGTAGAATATGACGAATAAAATATTTTGAAATTCAGTTCTACAGTCCTCTTCGCAGTCATTGTTCTCCCGTCTCTATCCCACAACTCTATCCCACAACTCTAAATAAAAGTAGCTCCCACGCATTTCATGGTGCCAAAAAGATACCATAACGACTGGCTGTCCCTCGTTGTGAAATGCGTTCTCTGTACTACAGCTCGTGCTAATTATCAGCTACGTAGCCAATCAATTCAAATTTTAATCGACTGGTTTGGAGCAACTTCTAAGTGTTCCGTTGCTTCACTTTTTGGCGAGACACATTTAAAGTACTGGACACAAAGGTAGAAGGGGTAGCGTTTGACAGGCAAAATACTCTATGTACGTGCGTAATATGATCATACCTGTCCAAGACTTGGATAGAGGAGGATACCCTCAGCAATTTCATTGTGCACTTGATGGTATAATCGCAAACCCTAGCGTCTTTACATGACTTCGTAACTCCAGAAAATGCTTCCAAACTCCAGTACTATGCAAGATCTCACTTTTCCATCTACAAGTCTCTCTGTTCCTGACAGCCAGCCAACAATTACACTCTATTCATCAACCTCCATCTGAACAGAGTGCTGATTTGATTCCTGCCTCGCCACGGCAGCGTTGTCTGTCATGGCTTGTCGTTCGGCATAGCCATCAGAACGTCCCAACACCGATTGAATGACGCTGCAAATCTCAAATTGCACCTCATCTCCTGGAAAACGATCCTCCATTTCCTCGACGATGGTGTTGAGACTTTCTGGCTTAGTGGGACGGAGATTCAGAATCATAATAACCTCAGCCTTGGTGAAATCCCATGGACGAAGGGCAGCAAGCAAATTTTTGATGGTTTGACCATCGTATGGGAACGGTGTGGAGCCGAGCGGTGAGGGTGCTTGACGAAAGTATTCCAAGAGCTATGGGGAAGAAAAAGAAAAAAAATGATTAGAGAACTTTGATTCATAGTGGAACTAGGATATAGAGTTACCTGGCTACTGATAGTCTCGAGGTTTCCGTCTCGTCGGGTGTGAATATATTCTGCCTCATGGCCGGCCTTTCCTACTTTTTTTCCCTTTCCCTTCGCCTCTGCCTCTGCGTCTGCCTTTGCCTTTGCTATCCTCTTCTGCCAATCCTCTTGCAGCTCGATCAAATGGGTGAAGACCTCATAATTGGTCAGAGTCGCTGACTGGGCTTCGAGAATCTTCATTGCTGCTGTGGGGAGGAAGTGCGTGCAAAACCACAGTCGTAGCCAGTAAGAAATAAAGAGGAAGCGTCTGGTCGGATGTTCCTGTATGTATCCTGTCCTCCTTGTTGTGCAGGTGCGACGATAATATATTTCCGAGCGTGCCAGGCACATGCGCAAACCGTTGGTGTGAAATGCTGGTGATGTTGTTGTGGCGCCGGAAAGATTATCAGAATTGCTGCAAGGCTGAGGAAGGTTCGTTTGCTGTATGACAGCCTTGCAGTGGGAGGGCGGCGTTTTCATTGGTCGCCGTTGGAGGGGGATGGGCGAATGACTAAAATGACGCTATCCTGACTCGAGCTAGCCTGTTTCAGCTTAACCTTTTCTTCCTACGGCGCGCTGTGAACAACTTTTTTTCTTCTGCTTCCTGCGCCGGAGCCTTCAATTGTGAATATCTCCTACAACAGTACAGCACGAAACCCTCAATGGAACTCTCCCCTTCCTACCGCAAACTCGCCCCGTTGCTACTCTCCTCATAACCTTCTCCTCTCCCTTCTTTTCGAGCTTCCCCCACCCCCCACATCGATAGCTCTCGCCCTGCCAAAGCTTGATATCAAGCTACCGCGGCTGCTGCAACTCGCCATCGCCCACCCACCTTCGCAAATCCCGCATTCCACCGACAACATCACCTACCTCCCCAGACTTCACCCCTCTGTTTCCAATTCCTCCTCGATAATCTCAATTCCCATCATGGTTCGCAACATCGTTGTCTTGGGCGGCAATTCGCACCCACAGCTGGTCGAAACCGTTTCCAACATACTCGGCGTCCCCACCTGCAACCGGATCTTGAACAAGTTTTCCGTCGGTGAATCTCGCCTTGAGATACAAGACTCTGTGCGTGGAAAGGACGTCTACATCATACAATCCGGCAGTGGAAATGTGAACGATAACTTTGTCGACCTCTGCATCATGATATCTGCATGTAAGACGGGATCTGCAAAGCGCGTCACTGCAGTCTTACCTTTGTTCCCTTACTCTCGACAGCCTGATATCCCATACAACAAAATTGGCGCCCCTCTTACCCGAGCTCCTACAGATGTCGCCCGCAACGACTTTACCTTTGAGAGTCGCCCTGCCACACCTGGTCCAAACATTCCACAATCTGCAGGGGTTGTAAACGGCCACCCCCATGAACTGCAGAAGAGATTGGGCAAAGCTTCGCTTGAACAGCAAAATGGCTTCACGAATGGCATCACCCCTCCACGGCGATCAGATACTCTCGACTCAAATCACTCAGCTACCAACGGCAGAGACCGCGGCAGCTCAAATGCGTCTCACACTGGACCTTTGTTCACTACCCACGACACCGATAATAACCTCCTCAGCAGGGAAGCTAGGAATGTGTTCCAGGCAAAGCCAGGATACAAGCAATGGGTCGCGCAAGCTGGAACGCTTGTTGCTGACCTTTTGACTTGCGCAGGCGCTGATCACATTATCACAATGGACCTCCACGATCCTCAATACCAAGGCTTCTTTGATATCCCTGTTGACAACCTCTACGGCAAGTCACTTTTGAAGCGCTACCTCATGACCAAGATTCCCGACTTCAGAGAAGCCGTCATTGTCAGTCCAGATGCTGGCGGAGCAAAGCGAGCAACTGTGATTGCGGATGAGTTGAATATGGAGTTTGCTCTGATTCACAAGGTAAAATTGCCCCTAGTCCTCTGTTTGCGCAAACTTATACCCCCTAGGAACGTCGCCCAACCCGTATCACGGATCGCCAGAATGCCACCATGATGCTCGTAGGAAATGTTTCCAACCGAGTTGCTATCCTGATCGATGATTTGGCAGACACATCCAACACCATTACCCGTGCAGCCAAGCTCTTGAAAAAGGAGGGTGCCACGAAGGTCTACGCTTTGCTTACCCACGGTGTATTCAGCGGTGATGCCATTGCTCGCATCAATGCATCCGCATTAGATAAGGTCGTCGTCACCAACAGCGTCCCTCAGGAAGAGCACAAACGCCTGTGTCCCAAGCTTGAAGTTCTCGAAGTTGGCTCCGTCTTCGCAGAGGCAATCCGTCGTGTCCACCATGGCGAATCCATCAGCGCACTCTTTTGGGAATAAAAGTGTTGTTGTTGTTGTGTGCGTACCCTGAAACTATATCTAGCATCGAAAATGCGTGCGTGCATGTATCGTTTTCTCTCTTCTTTTTCTTTCACTTCGGGTGGCTGGGCCTGCTGCTTTACGGAGTACTACTTTACACAAACCCCTTCGCATACTACATCTCTTGGCGTTAAACGGATGAATGGATATTGAAATCAGATGATGGATCGAAAAAACAATCACATGTGCTTGTCAAAGAGCCCAGATACTTTTGCTATACCCCCCACATACAAACAAAAAACTCATCAACTTTTTGCCTCAACTCGAAAAGTAAAGATGTTTTTGAGCTGCTGCTGCTGCCTTCTCTTAGTGCTTGCGAATCTGACATTCGGATCTGCAGAAGATGCAAACAAGAGAGGAGAATCAAAAAATACTAAGAATACTGAAGAAAAAGAAAATCTTAATAGACAAGTCAAAAACAACCTTTTTCTTCGTCTTCTGCTCCTTCGCGTTTATAATTACTAGTAGGTATGGGTATGGGAGGTACACAACCGCCTCGTTTACTATTTGCATCGTCTCACCTTTTGCTTTCTTCGATCTTGATGGTTGCGATACGGGACCTTTGCTTGTTATTGGCTTTTGCTTTGGTGTGTAACTGCATTTGATTTTTTACGCTTTCCCAAGTGCTGGATACAGGCGTGTGGAGAGAGAAGGGAGGTGGAACAAAATGGAGAAGAGTTGAGGAGGAGGAGGAAAGGATTGGAAGTGGAAACGGAAATGGAAATGGAAATGGAAATAAAAGAATACGAAAAAAAAAAAATTTGGTGTAATAACATGATTTGAATGGGAAGCAGTTGTCTCTCTTGGATATGATTCTGATTATCTGTAAGTTTGCTATTTTGTGATTTGGTACCTACTTTGTCAATTTGTTACGATGTGAAAGAAAGAGAAGCAAAAGTCATGAATCGTACAGAACAGTACCATGCTGCTTGTGGTTTTTCCAGCTTGTAAATGAGAAGGTTTTGATTTGAAGAATCTTTCTTCCTCCCCACCGAGTCAGAACCTTGCATGTTGGTGAGGGAGTTGTCTTGGCTTTCAGCTGCCACTGTTGTGAGCTTCTGCAAGGCTGAGATTTTTTGGCATGAGCCTCGTGCGATGGGTGAGGATGTTTTGAGAACAAAAGTCTGTGGTTCTTTGTGATACTTTATGGCATTTGAAGAATATTTTACGTGAAATGAAATGATTTGAGAAGACCTACATACCCACAGATATCTTAGCTCTTCCCATCTCAAAAGTCCAGCTTCATTGAGTCCATTTTCAGCGATCCAAGTTCTAAGCAGCTGGTTACAAGTTTCAGAGCAGGGATCTTGGGTGATGTTGAAGTTTTTTCTTTGGGATTTTGAAAGGAAGAATAGAAGTCTGATCTAGTATCGAGTGGAAATTTTACATCTGGGATTGTTATTTTTCATATGATTTATGGATGGGTTGATCATGAGGAGAAGAAGGAAAGGCAGGGCGAGGAGATTCGGTACTTTAACTTTACTGTTTTCAACAAAGTTGGTTAGGCATTTTTAGTTTACTTTGTAGACATCTCATGCCTTTTGTAAACAATGTTTTTTCACACTTTCAATCTGGTGGGATTACTAGTTATTAGCGGGTCAAGGGAAATGACCCAATCCAACCAACCCCTCACTTCAACCTTTCGAAAGAATAATGTTCTTTGATGCAGCTTAATACTTCCCTCCCTTCACTTCTCTTCACTTCCCTCCGTCTTCGTCTTCTAACAAATCAAAAGAAGAAATCTAATAGGAGCGCACCACTGTTCTCGTGCATATAATCACGACTCTTGAGTGCTTGTACAGTAATTAAGGTCCACATCGAGCGGATGATGGTCTATCGGACTACCAGAATAGCCTTGGGGATATGGCATTCTTGCAAAGCATGAGAGAGGCGCACTGAAGAGAGCAGGTGATCCGAATCAAGATCAAGATCTGGTGAGTTTGTGCTTTTTGAAGTTGGTTGACTGACGTTTTGTATTGAGCATTTTGGGGGACTGTAAAGAACTGCGACAACATGAGATACCTTCAAGTAAAAGGATGAAAAAAACGGAAACAACATTCTCAATATCCCCAGCTCGGGAATAATCGACAGCGATTGAGGGGTTATAGTACGAACTAAGTAATATATAGGCTGCGGCAAGAATCCAAAAATCCATGGAGTATTTGGCCCCACTCCACCCTATAGATCGGAGTAACTCGCTCTGTTTACTCTTAGATAGGGCTAGAGATTAAGAAATTATATTACCCTAATTAATAAAGCCCCAAGACTCTATACCATATAAAAATATATAATACATACATAAATGTCGACTGTGTGTATTCTATATATTTTGATGCATATATTCCTTATTTCTATTACTTTATGCATTTATATACACTTCGGAGTCTTAGAGCCCTATGCATATTCTATGATATAGAGTGACTCGATTTCTTTAAATTCTAAACCGACCCATGGAGTACCACGGGTTGGGGCGAACGTAGCCATAGAGGCTCCAGGGGCCCCGTGCCGCAGCCTAGTGATAGAACTTTCTAGTTGACAGTAAAATTAAGTCTAAGGAGAAGGGAATTTATGTGAGGTCTGTTCACTAGATAGGTTCAACTCACATACCCCAAACCGTTCTCAATCCACCACCCTCCACGCTTTTCTTCAGCGTGTCATTGAGCAACAACCATACTCTGCACAATCTTGGATCTACAATCATCCCGTGAACGGTTCCAATATCTTTGGCTTCGTTGTAAAACTCATTCTGTTGAAGTCCTGGTGGATTGGATCATTGGACGAATTTGACATCTAAGAAAACAGGCTATATATACTAATTTGGCACTCTTAGAGGGGGGATTGGGGTGGGGTGTGTAAAATGTTTTTGAGATGAGCTGAGGGGATGATGGATGGTGAATGGTGAAGAGTAGATGCCGATAAACACACGAACGGAAGCAAGGCTTGGAGAAGTACGAAGTGAACTCTCAGTCAATGAGTGATGATGAAGTCAAGAGAGCGTTGGTTTGTAGGCACGAAAGCGTTCGAGAACCTCACTGTGCGCCTAGCATTTTATCTCTGAACCGAACTTGCAAAGACAAAACCAATCCGTCACTTGTGTGAATTAATCGGAGTGATCTTCGTCTTTAGTCGTCGCTCAATGAACCTTTCCCGTGTAAATGATCAAAGTGACTTACCTCCACTTCCTGCCTTGGGAGCTGGAGCCAAGGTTGAGCTCCATCACCTCTTCACTACAACCGCAAATTTCGAGAATGGGTGGATAGGGCGGTGAGATGAACTCTGGTTCCCAATCATACCCCTCTCAATAATAGAAAAATAGAATTAAATGGGCAGGATGGACGAAAATATCATATGGGAATGACCTCCTGTTATGTCTTGCCATACCGAAATGTCCCCTAGAGAAAATGTTGGAAGCATTGCTAGCTTTTATTACCTCAAGAGGTAAAATAAAACAATAGAGACTAAGTTGACTCTGGACTCTTGTGATACTGGATAGGAAAATGCGAATACCAAGAAAGATAATTAGGCAAGAGGAGAGAAAACGAGCATCAGAAAAGAGGACCAGCAATGTGAATTACACATATCGTTTTCGAAATCCGGTTTTCAATTGCTATTCTAATACAGTGCTAAAATGAAAAAAAACCTCATCAAAGTCGTAAACAAACACATGTAAAGACTAACACTCCAACAACTCACATAACCCCACAAGCGCCATCACTCAACCCTTTATTTCCCTCTCCACCACCCTGAATTGACAAAGCAGCAGTCTTACAAATATCCTCGAAAACCTCATGCACCAACTCACCCGTCACAGCAGAACACTCCATATACTTATCACACCTCAACTCCTGCGCGATTCGATACGCTTCTTGTGGGTAGATGATCCCATTTGGATCTGTCTCTGAGCGAAGATCTCTCTTTAATCCTAAGAGAAGGATGGGAAGTTCGCGGTTGAGTCCGAAGCGGAGGGTAATTTCTGGTCGCCACTGATGGGGAGGAAGTGTGAGCTTTTTCAGTTGAATTTGAGGGTAGATGGGTGGATGAAGCGGATATTTAGAAAGAGAGACGTACGATTCGCTGAGCATGGATAAGTGAAAGACGAGTCGAGATGTCATAACATATCACGATAACATCCGGTCTCAAAAGAGTCCAATTCTGAGGACTAGCAGTATCGAAGAACTCGAAACGATAAGATGTTTTCTTGAAATTGATGTCGAAGAGGAAAGGTTGATCGCCATCTCGTAGTAAAGTGATCGGCCCATTCGATGCTTGACCTTTTGCGCTTGAACCCTTGCTTATACGACTGTGAAAGAAAGAATAACGTGAGTAGCTGTTTGTGTACATTATAAAAGGGAAGCGAGATATAGGACAGTGTATGGATGAGCAAGGATAGGAGTTTACTTTGTGAGTTCTTCGGGCGAGGACAGGGGGAGAACTGACGATAAGAAGGTTGATTTTCCACAATCGGCATCACCGAGTAACAGGATTGTTACTTCTCGAGGGAAGTCTGTCATTTTGAGATATTCTCAATCACATCGTTATCAAAATGGAAGCAAAAAAGAAGAAGAACAGAACCGGCCGGACTGAAATCAAAAGCAAACATAACGCTCTTATCGAAGGTCACGTGTGATAAAGAATGGTTTAATCCGGAAAAATGTCAACAACCAACCACCAGTTGTGCGGTGCGTGGGATGACTCGAAAAATTCATACCCACAATTTGAGGGGATGCGGCCTTGCATTAGAAATTTCCATTCCATTGTGAATGTGACATTTAGTTCGAGAATTCCACTCGTAACAGTACGGAACAGACGCCGGGAATATAGCACGAAAAAGGGTTCAGAACGACCATTAGCTCGGAGAACTGCGAATATGGAGGTTGCACCAGACTACAACTCGTGGTCTAATGAGAGACTGATTGAAAGGGTTACTCAGCTCGAGAATGAGCTGAAACTGAAGAATGCTAGGTTGGAAGTCATGAACAGAACACATGTAGCTGTATACTAACAATTTCGCAGCCAGATATCCACGATACCAGATAGACAAAACATCAAGAAA
Source organism: Tetracladium marchalianum (assembly GCA_037074945.1). Classification (NCBI taxonomy): domain Eukaryota; kingdom Fungi; phylum Ascomycota; class Leotiomycetes; order Helotiales; genus Tetracladium; species Tetracladium marchalianum. The sequence continues at coordinate 41,715 of JBAMDN010001042.1, forward strand.
GCCAAACCAGAACGTGTAGTCGATCCCTCGAAATACAGTACCCGTCTTGTAGCGTTCAAGTTGGCATATCTGGGAAAACGGTACAATGGCTACGAATACCATACCGGCAATAAGACACCCCTCCCAACCATCGAAGAAGAGTTATGGAAAGCTTTCAACAAAGCCATGTTAATTTTCCCAAAGGGAGGAAGGGATCGATCAAATCCAGGGGAAATAGATTGGGAGGGGTTGGATTATAGCAAATGTGGGAGGACAGACAAGGGTGTTAGTGCGTTTGGTCAGGTTATTGGGATACGAGTGAGGAGTAATCGACCTGTATTGAAGAAGCCATTTTCAGAGGAGGAAGTCGGAGGGGTACCATTCGAACCATTCACCAACAAAACCCAATCAGGGCTCTCTTCCGTCGAGCCAAATCCAGCAAGCGAAGACAGCGACGAATCTCTAAACTTCGACCCTATCGCCGACGAGATTCCCTACTGCACACTCCTCAATCGACTCCTCCCACCAGACATCAGAATCTTAGCATGGTGTCCAAGTCCTCCTCTTGATTTCAACTCCCGTTTCTCCTGTCGCGAACGTCGATACCGCTACTTCTTCACTCAACCGGCCTTTTCCCCAACAGCAAACCACCTTGAAGGAGCAGCTCATCCAAACCAGAAAGACGACATAGGCAGGATGAAAAGTGGTTGGCTCAACATCGACGCGATGCGTAAAGCCGCGAAATTCTTCGAGGGTGAGCACGATTTCCGAAATTTTTGCAAAGTAGATGGAAGTAAACAGATTGAGAATTTCGAGCGGACGATCTTTAAAGCCGATATTGAGGAAGTTCCTGGTGATTCTACAACAGCGTTACAGTATCTCAACTCGACACATTTCTTACCTAAAAATCTGGAGGCTGGTAATCCAAAGGTGTATACTTTCACTCTTCACGGCTCGGCGTTCCTATGGCATCAAGTCCGCTGCATGGTCTCAATCCTCTTCCTTGTCGCTCAGGGGTTGGAAAAGCCAGAACTCGTAAGCGAATTATTGGATGTGAAGAAGAATCCTAGAAGACCTATCTATGAAATGGCCACTGATACCCCTCTCGTCCTATGGGATTGTATCTTCCCCCGTTTCGACGATCCAACCCGTACCGATGCTCTAGAATGGGAACACATCGGTTCCGCCCTTACTAAAGGGGATCTTAAATACGGCACCGACGGTCTTCTCGAAAATCTATGGACCGTATGGCGTGAGCGCAAAATCGACGAGATTCTAGCTGCGGAGTTGATGGGTGTAGTTTTTAAGCAAGGGATCGAGGTGGGTGAGACGACGGGACCGAAAGAGAAGAGCGGAGGGGGAAAGACGAAGGGGGCGAGGAGTCAGAAGGTTTTTGATGGTGGGAATAAACCGAGGTTGCAAGGGAGTTATGGGAAAGTTATGGAAAAGCCGTTGATGGATAGTGTGGAGGTTATCAATGAGAAGTATGCGAAGAGGAAGGGGTTTGAGAGTGCGGAGGATTTGAAGGTGCAGGGGTTTAGGAGGTTAGGGGGAAAGGGGGAGAAGATGGTAGAGGAGAAGGAGGGTGCGAATGAAGTGATATCAAAGGAAAATAAAGAGGACGAGAAAAAGGGAGGAAGTGGCTGAAAAAGAGGTGCAGAGAGAGATGAAGTAGAAGCTAAAGAAGAGGCCGAAGATTAGACATAATTAGAACGATCTACTGTGTTGATAGTTGACAGATCGGAGATTTTAGTACCTATGTGATCATTCGGTAGTTGCTGTTTGAAATACAGCAACTAGCATTCACACAGGACTAGGCATTTCAGTGCCCACGTTTTTCTGGCATATAAGATAAATACAGCGGACCATAGTTTAGTGTTCCATTGATTTGTTGTTTACATGTCTAATCACTAGGTGCGAGTGAGATGGCAACTCGAAGATGAAATGTGACATTTCCTCCATACATTCATGCGAGTGTTTATAGACTGGACAGGTCTAAAGCACCAGTTTCCTCTAACATCATGATCGAACTGATAGTGGCTTTGCTTCCTCTTTCCTCTCCTTCGTTGGGTATATCATTCGCCTTCATACTGCTTGATTCATCCCGTTTCGCCTGAGCCAGGTGTATATACCTGACAGGGGCATAATGGGAGCACTTTCAAACATAAAACCCTTGAATAACTCACCAGTAAATTCACAGCTTTCAACCTTCCAACCCGCTCACTCCTTCCCTCCTCCAACAGCATTCGCACCCACCCCCTCCCCAAGACAACCCCTCACCCCTCTCCACACAGCCTCCACAACCTCCCTCCCAGGCAACAACCTCGGAAAAACAACCTCCAGCTCCCCCTCCCCCTCCACCACAACAACCAAAAGATACCTAACCTCAAACCCCTTGAACGCCTCATTCACAAAAACATCTTGCATTTTCTCCATGGGGATAAACCTCGTTGTAGCGGTTGAAAGATACGTCAATGACGATGAAGAAGTTTGAATCCCTAAACCGCGGAGAACGAGGAGGGATTCGGTGGTGTGACGACGGAGGAGGAGAAGTGTGAGGAGGAGGAGGGAGAGAGGAACGAGAAGTGAGATTGGGGTGTGGAGGGCGACGGTGGAGAGGAATTGGCCGGATTGGGTGGAGAGAAGGGTTGAAATGGTGAAGTAGATATAGTCGTTTGTGAAGACGAAGGGGGTAGTGGGGTAGTGGGGGAGGGGCGTGGCGAAGGGGAGGGTGAGGTATTTAGAGTAGAGAAGGAGGAAGATGCTTAGGCCGAGGGTGATGCGGACTAGGTGGTTGTTAGGTGAGATAACTCTGTATAAAATAAAGGTGTAATGATGGGAGGGGGGAGGTCATATAGAGAAAAGAGTTAGTTGTACGTACAGAGGTGGGTGAAGAGTATTAGGAGCCGTAGGGGGAGTGTTAGAGGAGGAGATGTTGAGACTGTGAACTCTACCGTGGTAGGTGAGGGACGGCGAGTCCGCAGGTAGGGAGCGACTGTCAGCATTGCGGTGGAATGTGGTGGTATATTTGAGGCATAATTGGTGTGGATGATTTAGTGTTGAACGGGGGAGGCTTTGTGAAGCTGGGGAGACGTGATGTCGTGTTTTGTGGACAGGGGTTTTATCGATAAGAGACTTGATATTGACACTGCCATCACTGTCATCACTGTAAATCTTCAGATGTTCTTATTCTACAAGTACAATGAGAAAGAAAGCATATATCAAAATTCTTAATCTAAGCTTCATTTTCGTAGTATCTCATACACAACGCTCCACATGTACAAAGTCAATGATTTCATTCTTCCTGCCCCTCCATTACCCAAGCATTTATTCCCCAGTATCAATCTCCAAATCAATCTGCACTCCATTCCCCACACCATAGTCCTCCAATGTCAACTGGTCCTTAAATGGTCGTTCTCCCTGCCTCTTCAATAAAATCTCATGCGGTTTCCTTCCAATCCTCGCAGCAACCTGCGCCTTGAACAACCTAATAGGATCACTCGCCAAACATGGAATCGCAGCCTTCGTTCCTAGTCGATCATTGACATGGACAATAATCATTTCTTCTCCGCGTGCTGCCTGTGCTGGAGCTGCCGGAGCGCGTTGAGGTGGTTGATTTGTGTTGGATTGCTGACTGTCCTTGCCTGAAACTGAAGTGGATTTGGAAGGACCAAATTTATCTGCTACGCCGAATTTATCTTCCACAGAATTGCCAGTTGGTGCAGAACGGTCTGATCGCTCTCCTCTATCGCGTCTTGGTGATCTTGAACGTTTGCGGTATCCACGCTCTAATCTTTTCTCTCCTCCATCGCGGTCGTCGTTGTTGGCTGGACCCTTTTCTTTCCATTTGAATCCTCCTCCTCCTCCTCCGCCTCCTCGTCTGCTGTCACGAGGTCTGTCATCCCTGTGTTTGTCGTCTCTGTGCCTATCATCCCTTCTGTCTCTGTTACGATCTCTGTCTGAGTCTCGAGGGCGATCATCATGCCTTCGAGGTGACCTGCTTCGACGTCTTTGACGGTCGTCTCTATTTCTCTCACGATCTTGGTCTCTGTCTCTTAATTTTTGAGATTCGCTTTCGCGACGAGGCGAACGTGGTTTGTTGGGAGCTTCGTCGGCCATGTTTTGTTGTGATTATAGAGGAACGGATGCTAGAGGTAGAAGAAAGATGTTAATGTTGATGTTGACCAGGAAGAGCTGGAGGGCAAGGCTACAGTCTTGGCGCTTGCCTTGTGAAAATCAGGAGGGTTCGATTGGAGGATTTTTCACAGGTCAAAATTTTGATGTTTCTCCAAGGGAAAAAAGAGAATAGGACTTCGTTGGTATGTTAAGATGAAAAAAATTTCGACTTAGCGATCTCTTCATAATGTGGAGGAGTCTTATATTTTCGCATTTTATCAGATGTTCTCCACAACAACCATCACGATAGCTTTGAAGATCTGAACAGACACAAATTTTAAAGGCTTTTCTTTCTACTATGCAACGTGCCCAGCAATATGCAAAGGATGCACTGCACATGTATTTTAGACTGGTCGTAACCATCCTGCAGCAAAATAAAAATCGTTGTCAAAAATCATCCCAAGTACGCCAATATCAACATCCCACACGCCAGAAAAACTCATACCAAGCATTATGATACAGGAAAGAAAGCCACCGTCAACATGACATTCAATCCTTTGACTTCTTCTTCTTCTTCTTCTCCACCTTGGCCTCCACATCATCTGCCTTTCTCTTCTTCGACTCGGCCGGCGCAGGTGACTCGACTTCCTTACCCGCCTTCTTTGCCTTCTTTGCCTGCTTCTTCTTGTACTTCTCCAAGCTCAAACCAGCCTCAGCAGCAAGCTTGACATCTGGATCCTCTTCCTCAGCAGGAGCAGCTGCTGCCTTCTTGGCGGCCTTGGCCGCTTTCTTTGCTGCTTTGCGCTTCTTCTCCTCGTCAGAAGAATCTTCAGAACTTTCATCAGAGCTGTCTTTCGCTGCTGAGGTGGCAACTGGCTTAGCTTTGGTGCCGTTCCTGTCTGGTGCAGGCAGTCCAAGTCCGGCTGCGACATCAGCCATCTCTACATCAGAATCAGATTCCGCCTCAACCTCCTCGATCAAAGGCTTCTTCTCCTTTTTCTCCTTCTTTTCTTTCTTCTCCTTCTTTTCCTTCTTGTCCTTCTTTGACTTCTTTTCTGGGGTGGGTGCAACAGCAGCGGGTTCGTCACCAGCAAGTCCATCGGCATCTGCGTTGTACTTTCGTGCCTCCTTGATCTCCCACTTGCCGGGCTGAGGAGCAGCCTTTCCGTTTGGACCGACAGCAACACCTCTTGGAAGAAGTGGCTTGCCTTCTAGCACTCGGAGTTGTCGCTCGACCTTCTCTCTAGACATAACACCAAATGCAGCACGCTCCTCCTCATCGACATCGTCACCCTTTCCTTCACCCTCAGCACTCCAGCTTGACAAAGCATCCACACGGAGACCGATGGCAGCCTTTGCGGCAAGCATACGGGAAATCTTTCCCTTGTTCTTTCCGGTGGCCTGGCCGACGAGAGATGCGTGGTAGATGAGGCCGTATTTTGGAGTATCGTGCTTGGTCTTCAAAGCTCTGAAGAGCGCCTTTTCAGCACCGAGAATCTGAATGGTACTGGCAGGGCTCTTGGCAAGGTTCATGAGAGAACCGGCGTGGGCAATAAGTCTAGCTCCGACCAATTCACCAACCAATTCGGTCAAATTAGGTGCAATTGCTTGCATACGGGCGGTCAAGTAGCTGGAAAGTTGTTGGCGGTATTCTGTGAATCCGACGACTTGCTCGGCCAAGAGCTTGATGTTGTCCAAATCCTCCTCGGTGATCTCAGTACCCATGGAAACTTCGGCAGCTGCCTTGAGAGCAGTCTCAATCTCCTCGGGGAGAATATCGGCGAGATCAGTGTTAGAGGTGTTTGCGCGCATGCCAACCTTCAAGATGACACGAGCATAGGCAACATTGTCGTTGATAATCTTGCCCATCTCAGGGAAATGCCATCCGTACCATTCCTTGACTCGCATAGCATAAGTATTTAACTCCTTGTCCAAGTCATCGAGAAGTGCGATAGCTTGGACAATCATGGTATCGACCTTGTCGGGCGAGAACTTGAGCTTGTGTCGAGACAGAGAGTGCGAAAGACCGAGGGACATGGTGGAGATGTTTTCGGGGAGAAGTCCAGGAATGAGAGATGGGAGATGTTCGCGAATTGCACGATAGATATCGCTTGTCGACGAGTCGGAAATTGGAGTGAGAGTGAGACCTGGGAGCTTGTTGATAGCTTGTCCCAACTTGGGGTCTGCCACAGCGAGTGAGGCCTTTTTTTCATCTTTCAATGTGTCGAGGAGCTTTGCCAACATTGGCGAAACCTTCCCCTCCACCAAGGATGCGACTTCCTCCAGAGCAGTTGCGGCGCTGTCGAACTTCTCGAAATGCTTCAATTTGAGACTGTGATCGCATTACAATTAGTGAAATGAAAATATTGACACGCGCTGTACAATTGCAAGCTTGCGTTCAGAGATTGACCTACAGTCCATTGATGCCCTCGGCGGTCTCGACATCTGCAGAAAAGCCATCGCCCTTGAGAATTTTCTTATCCTTTGCCTTGAAAAGAGCAAAACCTGCACTGGTTTCGGTAAGAACAAAAAGACCCATTTTGACGGTGGTTCTTGGTTTTGTTGGTGGTGAATTCTGGATTTGTCGTGCCTTCTCAAGCTCGAGGTTCAAAAAAAAAGTCGGAAAGTTCATGCAGGAAAGCTAAAAAACTGAGGAATCACGCTAACACGGGTTGAGCTTAGCATGGATTGGATGCCAAGACACAGCTCTCTCATCAACTTGCAGTCCATCAAGCTTGATACGGAGAGCTCACAGGCTGCGACGTAACAATCCTCGTTGACTTCCTAAATTTTCTATACTTACCAACAACATGGAGGGACTCCTATACAACGTCAACAATGGGTAGGTTATTTCATGTCTTTGGATGGGTTATTCTGACAATTACAGCTACATTGAGGGAATCGTCAGAGGCTATCGCAATGGCCTTTTGACCTCCACAAACTACAACAACCTGGTTCAGTGCGAGACGATTGATGGTATACTCAATGATTCGTCATCTGGGATGTGTACTGACTGTACTAGATCTCAAGCTTCAACTCGGTCCAGCCTACGGCGACTTCCTCGCAAACCTCCCACCAAACCCATCTACCTCTACACTCGCCGCGAAGACGACCGATAAATTGATCTCAGAGTTCCGATATATCAAGGCAAATGCAGTCGGATCACTGGCGAAATTTATGGATTATCTTACGTACGGATACATGATTGATAACGTCGCACTTCTCATCACTGGAACTCTCCACGAACGAGATACTCGCGAGCTTCTAGATAGATGCCACCCTCTCGGTTGGTTCGAGACCATGCCAGTTCTCTGTGTTGCCACAAATATTGAAGAACTTTACAACTCAGTTCTCGTCGAAACTCCACTCGCGCCATACTTCAAGGGTAGCTTGAGCCACCAAGATTTGGATGAGTTGAACATTGAGATTGTCAGGAATACTCTGTACAAGAACTACCTGGAGGATTTCTACAACTTTGTCAATACCGATTCAGAGATGGCTGGTACTCCAACCGCAGAGGTTATGACGGAGATTCTGGAGTTCGAGGCAGACCGAAGAGCAATCAATATTACATTGAACTCTTTTGGTACAGAATTGAACAAAGCCGAGCGCAAGAAGTTGTACCCAAGCTTCGGTCGTCTATACCCAGAAGGATCATACATGTTGTCCAGAGCTGATGATGTTGAGGGTGTTAGGTTGGCTGTGGAAGGTGTCAATGATTACAAGGGTTTCTTTGACGCAACTGGTCTTGGGCAAGGTACTTCGGGAGCTGGAAATATGAGCGGTGGGACTGGTGGAGATGGTAAGAGTTTGGAGGATATGTTCTATCAAAAGGAGATGGAAATCTCCAAGATGGCGTTCACAAGGCAATTCACCTTTGCTATCGTATATGCTTGGGTCAAGTTGAGAGAACAAGTGAGTTGAAATGATCTTTGCGGGAGCTTCACTAACATGACCAGGAAATCCGAAACATAACATGGATTGCCGAGTGTATAGCGCAAAACCAAAAGGAACGCATCAACAACTACATTAGTGTATTTTAGTAGATTTAATAGTTTCGGTTCGGTAGTTTGGCGTAGGGGAGATCCAAGGAAAGGACTCGAAATGCTTCATTCGTACATTCTACTCTATGCTACATTGTGATATATATACACTACAGACTGATCTCTCCCTTCCATGTTGCGTCTGATAATCCTAATGTCTCCACCAACTTTTGCCACCTATCACTTCCTCTCTCCTTTGTTCTAAGATATCTCAAGAGCTTTTGTCTCTTGTGCACCATGACTCTTAAATTTCTCTTGTTAATCTTATCCTTTTGTCCACCCCTCTGCTCCAATCCGTTCGCCAACACTCTGATCTTTGCCGTGAGAATAGCGATTTGGACCTCTGAACTTCCAGTATCCGGACCAGCCCTTGGCGTCTTTTCAAGTAATGGTGGCTTTCCTTCAAGTAACGCCATGTTGATGGATGGCTTTGGGCGATAGGTCAAATCGGAACCTTCGCCTGAAGCCCTCCGTCCGCTGGTGTGGTGGCAACCCATAATTGTTTCTTCACGCCGTCTTTGAGATTCGTCAATCCGTTGAAGACCGTTTTTGTATGCGCCGATACATCCCTAGGCAGATAGAAATAGATTAGCTCTGTCTTGGGACAGGATTTCGGACAGGCCAAGACAAATTTTGCGAGGACAGAGGAAGTGTTGCATCTATCTCAAGACCGTTTTGTGGAAAATGAAGAATAAGTTCGGGCTGGACCTACAAGTACAGAGACGCCTCAGCACCAGTAACAAACACAGGACAATGGATCCGCTCTAGCAGACTAGACCCGTCAGGAAGACGTAATGTATACGTTTTCATTGCTTGCATGATGTGGGAAGGTCGGCGCAAGCCAAAGATACTCCCCGTGAGGGAAATGTTCCACTTCATTTGAAATGCAAGTCGCATGAACAATCCAATCACCGCATCGACCGTACTATCGCCAATCCATCCGCTAGCCCAAGCGGCGAGGAATGACTTGGGCACTTGTGTCGTTGCAAAATCCCAGAAGTCGTGGACCGGATCGATAGCAATGCATGCTTTGAAGCGTGAGTCTCCCGCTGCTGCACGTAACGCAAAATATCCTCCCAAAGACGTGCCCCAGATTGCGACATGGTCCAAGTCCAATTCCAATTCTGGCTGTTCTGCGACCAGCACCTCCAGATGATCGAGCACCGCACTCGTAACCACCTCCCAATCCGGTCGGAGAAAGAGGCCATTTCGATGTAGGCTCAATCCCTGGCCAGGACCCTCGTACGTCACAGCAGCATATCCCAGCTCTTGCGCTGCAGAGGCAGTCATGAAGTAGATTTCCTCAGAGAGTCCATCAGCGCCACTATTCGCAATCAGAAGAGGAATTTTTCTTCCGGGGATTCTTCGCCACGCTGGAGGAAGATATAGGTAGCCGGAGAGTGTGTGATTCTCATAGGGAATTTGAATGGCTTGGACGGTGTTGGGGTCGAAGTGTTTAGTCGCTTCATGAAATAGGTCAACGGCCTTCGTACAAAGTGTAAGTAAGCGTGGGTCAGGACGGAGCGGACCGTTCCCCGGGAGCATGTAATACCCGGCCCTGGTGTAGTTTGAGGCACGCAAGAATGCGTGCTTGGCGGCTAAACGGTCACCACTGTCACGGGCCTCTCGTCCGATTGCCTCTGCCTTCTGAGCTTGTTCAAGCCAAGCACGATGCCAACTCTCGGGGTCATTGTCCTTAATCTGACCCACAGCATCAAGGCATTCAGCAAGCTCAGCGCCTCCAGCAGCAATCATTCCCACAATTCGCACCGTCTCGAAGTTGAAAAAAATCCCTGAAAAGAATTGGTGCATGATGGCGCTGTTGTGGGGTATAGAAAATGATGTCTTTGTGCTTGAATGATGAAAACGATTGTAGGTAAAAAAGCTCACCCTGTAAAGATCCGTATATCGAAGGAAGAAGTGGTGATAAAAGGAGACTAGTAAGTATTGTAGAAAGAAAGCGGACTTCCGGAGGACATAATTGTAATCGGAGTGAGTAATGGAGCAAAAAGGCCTGACTCCGGGTGCTGGCCATGTGCTATGTCCCGGGAGGAAGGCCTACGCCCTGCGGCTTCCCCTCTCAATAGGAGTTTATGTCTCCGATACAGCAGCAATCCATTCGGGAACGTTGTAAAAGTCCGACGTGATGAATGGCGAAAACTTTATGATAATGATAGAATTTGTATACCCGTTCGGACTGGCTTTTGTGGCTTAGGAGCCGATCGACAAATGCGGGTGTCACTTGAATATCCGAGCAGAACGAAACAGATATCAAAAGTTCTAGGGTACTCTGCAGGTACAACCTACCAGAGACTGAAATCTAGAGCTCAGCTGCATTTCGAGAAAACCAACACCTGCAAAACGAATTCAACTTCAAACCAACATTATCAAATACGAATCAAAGCAGATAATGGCTTCCAAAGGGTACCAAGATTATCCGAACGAGCCAATTGCCATAATTGGCAGTGCTTGTCGCTTTCCTGGCGATTCATCCTCGCCAACCAAATTGTGGCAGCTGCTACGAGAGCCACGAGATGTGCTCAAGGAGATCCCTGATAGTCGATTCAACCCCAATGGATTCTATCACAAAGATGGTCAGCACCATGGTTCATCAAACGTCAAGCATTCCTATCTCCTAGAGGACGACATCAGTGTTTTTGATGCACAGTTTTTTGGCGTCAAGCCTATCGAGGCAAATTCAGTTGATCCACAACAGCGTATTCTTCTAGAGACCGTGTATGAGGGACTCGAAACAGCCGGTCTCTCCATAAACAAGTTGCAAGGCTCCCAGACTGGCGTTTACGTGGGTGTTATGAGTGCGGACTACACCGAACTCATGGCTCGCGACCTTAACGCCATACCTACCTATTTTGCATCTGGAACAGCACGTAGTATCTTGTCAAACCGTGTTTCCTTTTTTTTCAACTGGAATGGCCCCTCGATGACGATAGATACCGCGTGCTCGTCGAGTTTAGTTGCGCTGCATCAAGCAGTACAGAGCCTTCGTTCAGGAGAGTCCACACTGGCGGTGGTTGGTGGGACCAATCTCCTGCTGGGTCCGGACCAATACATTGCGGAAAGCAAGTTACAAATGCTTTCCCCTGACGGTCGCTCTCGCATGTGGGATAAAGATGCCAACGGGTATGCGAGAGGAGAGGGAGTTGCTGCTCTGGTGTTGAAAACGCTCAGCGCAGCCTTGGCTGATGGAGACTTCATCGAGAGTATTGTACGGGAGACTGGCATCAATCAGGACGGCCGAACCAAGGGTATCACCATGCCCAGCTCTTCTGCCCAGGCAGAGCTCATTCGCTCAACCTACAAGAAAGCTGGGCTTGATCTGTCCAAGCATTCTGATCGACCACAGTACTTCGAAGCTCATGGCACAGGTACGTTCATGCTTTCCGGCTATGATTCCAGCTGCTTGATATCTTCAATGATAGACCGAGATGGGTAATTGTTGTTGTTTATGTTGGTCCAAGTGGTCCCTCCTCAGTATGAGGCGTCGTGGTTGTGGTTGGTGTCGTTCTTATTCTGAAAAGATGGTTCCATGTCGGGGTAGGAAATACCGCAGACACGCGTATTATTCAGCACATCGCAATTTCCATGCAACCTGCCACCATCGCTAACCCCAGAACTACATAGGTACACCTGCTGGCGATCCCATTGAGGCCAGAGCAATTAGCACAGCATTCTTCGGACCAGATTCTGGCTTTTCACCATCTCCCTCGGATCCTCCGCTATATGTCGGCTCTATCAAGACCGTCATTGGCCATACTGAAGGAACCGCTGGCGTTGCTGGTGTTTTGAAGGGATCATTGGCCTTGCAAAACAGCCTCATCCCTCCCAATTTGCTTCTCAGTGAGCTGAGTCCGACTGTTCGCCCATTCTACACACATCTCAAGATTGTACAGCAAGCCCAAGCATGGCCTGCCCTTCCAGCCGGCGTTCCACGACGCGTGAGTGTCAACAGCTTTGGCTTTGGTGGTGCAAACGCGCATGCCATTCTTGAGAGCTACCACGCGACAAACAAACATCAAGAACCCACATCCACCCTCTTACCCATATCTGAGAATTCATTGCCACAATATGAGACCGCCACACCGTTGGCCGGACTGAGTCCTTTCAACTTTTCTGCAGTTACACAGAAAGCGCTCACTGGGACTCTCGCAGCATATGCTACATATCTTCGCGCTAATGAGTCCGTTGATCTCCGTGATCTGTCTTGGACGTTGAACAGCAGGCGATCAACCCTACCTGTGCGCCTTCCAATTGTTGCGCTCGATGCTAAAAGCCTCATTGTAAAACTCGATGAGTTGTCCGTATCAGGCGCGGGGACCCTGACTGTAAACAGCAATGCATCCACATCCGGAGTCTCTGGTCAGCCTCGATTGCTTGGTATCTTCACGGGCCAAGGAGCCCAGTGGGCTTCTATGGGAGCTCAGTTGTTGAAAAGTTCCAAAATTGCAGTGCAGGCAATTCAACGCCTCCAAGACGCCCTCAACAGTCTTCCTGTCGAGCATGTGCCGGCTTGGTCGCTGAGTGAAGAGCTTCACAAGGACAAGAACTCTTCTCGTGTAACAGAGGCCGCGTTCTCACAACCTCTATGCACAGCAGTTCAAATCATTCTCTTCCAACATTTACAGGCAGCAGGCGTTCGATTCCATGCAGTTGTGGGCCATTCGTCTGGCGAAATCGGAGCTGCTTATGCGGCTGGCTATCTCTCAGCAGAGGATGCAATCCGAATTGCATACTATCGTGGGTACGTCTTGCATCTCGCTAAAGGCCCGGAAGGCTCAGAAACGGGTGGTATGTTGGCGGTAGGGACAACTTACGAGGACGCCGAAGCTTTGTGTGAGCTTGAGGAGTTTGCGGGCCGCATCTGCATTGCAGCAAGCAATTCTCCGGATAGCTTGACTCTCTCAGGTGATCTTGACGCCATCGAAGAATCCAAGCTCATTATGGAAGATGAAAACAAATTCGCTAGGCTCCTCAAGGTTGATGATGCCGGCATCGAGCAGATCAAGGACTCAAAGACCCTGCTCCTGGACATGACCTCCGGGGACATCCGGAAGTCTGACGTGGGCCTCGAGGACGGCACCAGCAAGGCGCCGGACATTCACTTCACCGATGGACTCCTGGACTTGTTCATCGAGGACCGGATGGAGTCATCGCCGCGAACACGGATCGTGTACCCCGAACGGCATGAACATCGGGGCCGACTTCAGTGAGGTCACCTACTTCCTGACCGCCGAATTCTCTTGAGGAACTTATCAAGCGGATCCGGGAGGGCGTGCGCCTCTATGGAATCGACAGCGCATCCGCCGAACGCTGGATCGAATCGGTCTCCGCGAAGCCGGAGCAGAAGAGCGACTTCGCCATCGGCACCGGCACCTCGACCGGACTTCAGGTCACCTACGACCTGCGCTGCGACGGCACCAAGGACACCCAGGTCATCATGGTGCACGTCAGCCCGCCAATCTCGACGACCGGAAGCTAGAAAGCAGACGGCGGCAGCCGATAGCTTCATGGACGACGCCCGGTCGGCTTTGTCTACGCATGTCCTGGTTCAGACTCACCCATCAACCAGGCTTCGCGTTCGCCGGAGACCGGAACGGATTGAACCCCATGCAGAAGACTCTTGCCGTAATCGTCATGGCCGCGTCGCTGACCGCGTGCGGCGCTGTCGCGGGACAGGCCGCTGACCCCTACCCGGCCCAGGCCCCGCAGTCGGCGGTCGCCCAGGGCTCGGTGCTGGCCAGCGGCGTCGTGACATTCTCAGGACACGGATTCAAGCCGGGTGAGCGGATTTCCATCACGATCGCCGCGCCGGGCCTGCAGGGCGGGCCCGCCGGCGGCAGTGGGGCAGCGCGCAGCGTGGGCTTGCTGATTCCCTCTTGGAAACCATCACGATCACAGACGGCCGATGCCACCGGCTCGTTCACTGTTGACCTGGCCCTGCCCGACACCGGCATGTACACACTCACCGCTGTCGGCGCCGAGTCCGGCGTCGCGGAGTCGAACCAGGTCACGGTGGAGGCGGTCCCCGCTGCAGCACCAGCAGCCTCCCGGCCCGATCTGCCCAACACCGGCACCGATGCGGCCATCCTGGTCTGGGGTCTTCTCGGTGGAGGTGCTGTCGCTGCAGGTATCACCTCGCTCGTCGTCGTCCGCCGTCGCGTCGCCGAGGCCAGCTGACTGGGAAAGTTTCCTCGGCCGCCCGCGGACAGCCAAGGAGGAACCGCGAAAACCTGCGGAAGCCTTGATGGAAAACTGCCCTGTACAAGGCGTGCGCAGATGTAGTCTGAGCGCACCATCACTACGTCCTGGGGGATCCGATGACCGATAGCTATCCGCCGCTGCCGCCCGTACCGCAGCAGCCCGACAACCAGCCGTTCACCGCACCAGGCCAGTTCCAAGGCCAGCCGCCGTACAACCAGGCACCGCCGCCCCAGTACGGCCAGCAGCCGTACCCGCCGCAGCCGTACCCGCAGCCCTACGGCCAGCAACAGTACGGGCAGCCGCAGTACACGCCCTATTTGCCCCAGCAGTACGCCCCGCAATGGGGACAGCCAGCGCCCAGGCCCGAGTCCTCCGGCTTTCGCGTGGCCGCCGGCATTGTGGGAATTGTGCTGGGCTTCTTCACCCTCGATCGAGGCGGGCCCTGGCTTTGGCCACAACGCCTTCATCGCCCTGCTTCTGCTGATCGCCGCACTGGGCAACATCACAAGCGGTATTCTCCTGCTCGTGACGCAGCGCGGAAGGACCCGCGGCGCACCGATCACAGCCATCATCTTTGCCGGCTTCGCCCTGCTGGCGAGCCTCATGGCGATTGCCGTCCCGTACTACGGCGGCGCCCCGTTCATCATTGATCTTCTGCTCGCCACCCCGGTCATCGTCGTCATGAGCCTTGGGCTGTCGCGCGAGGCGCGGGGAGCCTGAGCCGGACAGCCAAAAGGCCCCGATCCGCGTGGAACGGTTCGGGGCCTTTCTGCTGCCTAAAAGGCTTCGGTGAGCTTCTCTGCCGTGAGGTGCTTGACCCGGCGCTGCTCGGTCTCGATGTGCGGGGAACCGGGCGGTGCCACCTGACCCAAGCGGCTGGGCGATATGGTGCCCGGGCCAAATGCCATACCTAGCCACGATTAGGTGGATTAGGTTGTCATCATGGATGATCACAATACCCCTCGAGTAGTCGCTGGGCCTTCGTCGATTACTGGCGCCTTGGAGCCTATTCCCGGTCTCACGCTCGGCCATGTGCTGTCTTCTGTTGGCGCCGAGCATGAGCCGCCGATCGGGCTGGAGAAGGTGATCGTCATCCGGCACGCTTTCAAGCCGGGCGAGCATGGGCATCTGCAGGGGCCCGAAGACGTAACGGAAGAACGAGTCCTCGAATACACCAGACGCCAAGACGTGTCGTCGCGGCACTTCCCTGCTGTCCCTCCGCGGTACTGGGTAGTTCTGAATCCCTGATGGCCAGCGGCGTTCTCGTCTCCACAGCACCTTCGAGAACTATGGTGAGGCACTCGCCGAACGCACTGAAACGACCCGCTACTTCGACCTGCACCCGAGCAACTTCCTCGCGCCGCTGAAGGACCGGCTCGTGGTGGATTGGGCCAGCCCCCGGAACTGGCACCGGCGCGCCACGAATGCCGCGAACCTGCCGGTGCTGGAGATCGCCGACCGCGATAAGGTTCCCTTCCCGGGGTTCGACTCTGTACTTCTCCGCTACGACCAGCTGTGCGAGATGGGGGAGGACCACCGCTACGCCGATTGGCGCGTAGCCCTGTCACTGGTTCAGGGCATCTACCTCATCACCGATTCACTGAACGGGAAGCAGTACGTCGGCAAAGCTGACGGCGCCGAGCGGATCCTCCAGCGATGGAAGGCATACGCCCACGACGGCCACGGCGGGAACGCTGCCCTGCGCGAGCTTGCACGCGCCAGCGATGCCGGGGAGGGGACGAACCAGCACGCTCGGCACTTCGTGTTCAGCCTACTCCGCGTGTTCGGGCCAAGCACGTCTTCCTCTGAGGTGGATGCCGCCGAGTCCCACTACAAGCGCGCGTTGATGACGCGCGAGTTCGGTCTGAACCGGAACTGAAGTGCGCCTTATCCGCTGACCGGAACCCGCTCCACTGGAGCACCGCCGGGTCCGTCTTCAACGATGGTTTCGGCGGTGTCCTCCGGCACGTGCAGGCCGTAGATGTGCTCGACCAAGGTGTAGAGCCGGTCCTGCCGGGCCAGGGCCAGCTGCGCCTTGTTGTCGATCCGGGCCATCTCGTGCCGCAGGCACGATGGACTTCCCGATCGCCGCGTCGATCCCCGAGACCACCGCCGCGTGGCCGCCCACGTGCAGCGTGATGGTGCCGCTGCCGAAGAACGACCGCCACCCGACCAGGGTCAGCCTTGCGTAGGGGAACTCGTCGCAGATCCGACGGAAGACTCCATGGACGATGAACAGCACGCGCCGGTCCGTGAGCACGATGATCCCGATCCTGCCCATGTACCGGGCGCCGGCGATGCGGCGGACCCGTTCCCCGTGGCAGAGGTGGCCTTCCAGGTTCCGCAGCTCCTTCCCGCAGCCCCAGGCTGAGGTGCCGGCCCGCCGGATGGCGGCGGCGATGTCGGTGCGGAATGGTTGTCTGGCCATGTCAGTGTCCTTGGGCGGGTGGGTGGATCCAGCCGTGAACATGCGCAGATTCCCGGGAAACAAGCCCGGGCTGCCTACGCATGTGCGGGAGGAACACATCCGAGCTTGAGGGGCCGCCTTGTTCTTCCTTCCCACCGCCGACGGCTACTCCGCTGACCTGGTGCTCTCGGCCGGTGACATCGTCGCCGCCTCCGACTGCGAGTACGGTGCCATGCGCGCCCTGGACGTCCTCGCCGGCCGTCGATGAGATGACCGCCGTGGTCACAGAACTGGGCCACCAGCACGAACAGGAAGACCTCGAATCCCTCCGCGACCGCGGCGTCTACGAGGTCCCGACGACCGGCCGGATGAGCCGGGCGTGCTCACCGCCCGGCAGGAGGATCGTCGCGGTAGAGATTCCCGCAATCCTAGGAATCTCTGTGCCGATCTTGAGCGGGGCCCTCATTAGTTGATAAACCTCAAGGCGAGGCGCGGGTCTGCAAGTCACAGTCTGGCGTCCCAAATCGCCGTCCCGCTTCATGACGCCAACCCAGGTTGCCGAAGAGCTGAACGTGAAGCCGAATCAGGTCCATGCGCTGATCAAGACCGGTCAGCTGCGGGCTTTCCAGGTGGGGGCCGCGGTTATCTTGCCCGTCTCTTGCTTTTTATGAGGATTGTTTGCTGAGATTCGGGGCGAGGAACATTCTGAACTGTGCAGAGTCTTTGCGAGGCTTGTAAGGATCGTTGCCCTCAGATGTGTCCCACCGGCTTGATGTCTTGTGGGTGTTAAACGCCGGTGTAAGCGGTCGCGGGGTGGAGGACGCCGAAGAGCAACTTAGGCCAGCGTGATGACGATCGATAACGCAATGCCGAGGATCCCCGACCAGCCCTCATGCGGCCGAGCCTATGACGTCTCCCGGGATCGCCCCCAACATAGGATGGCCCGGTGACTGACGAAACCGAACCAGCCCCCGTTTCCTGACCCTGGCCTAGGTCGCCGACGAGCTGAACGTGAAGCAAAGCCTCGTGCAGGGCCTGATAAGGATAGGAGAGTTGTGCGGTTTCCAGATTGGGGGCCGGGGCCTCTGGCGCATTGGGCGTCAGGACGTTGAGGACTACATCGCTGCAGCCTACCGTCGCACCGCCGAACGTATTGCGGCCGGCGAGCTCGTGGACGCTGGGCCGGACGGTGAAGACTCGTAGTGGGGGACCGGGTTCGCCCTTAGACTCTCGCCATGAGGAAGTGGGCCGCTAAGCATCCAGTCCTGTCGTCCGCACTTTTCGCCATACTCGCCGGCGTCGTCGTCCTGATCGTTGACATGCTCCTCGGGCGAAAGCTGGACACCGCTATCGCGAATACGGTGTTTTGGACGTTATTTTTCTGGGGCAGCAGTTACTTCGGGCGGAAGCGTGTCCGGAAGACCAAGGCCAGGCTCGACGAGCAGGGCCAGTCGCTCATGTTTCTGCGGTACCCGGACTCTTTGCCAGGGTCCCTCAGCGGAGTCTGGCAGATGGGCGTTGCCACGCCTTCGCAGGGCCGGATTGACTTCCAGCCGGCCGTCTACGAAGACCTGGTGCCTAGCGGCCGTAGTAGGGCTCTCACCGGACTCCATGCCATCCAATTACAGCCTCGGAAGGCTGACCGCCAGGATAACAAGCAGGCCGTGCCGTACGGCTTCCAGGTCATCACCTTCGACTCCGACGGTGGTCCCATCGAAATCGCAGCCAGCCCTGACACGCTTCAGAAGATCCAGGAAGCCGTCGAGCCAGCCTCTCGATAGCCGACACCGAAAGATCAGCTTAAGGACCTTGCCCCTGCCGCCGGCCGGTGGTTCAGTTCATCCATGCCAGCACCGGCGAAAGAACCCCCGGGTGGCAACCCTCCGGCGTCCAAAGAGGAAGCCCGGCGAAGGATCACCCGTCTCACGTATTGGTCGCTGCCATTCGTCGGCGTCTTTGCGGTGCTTAACCTGATCCCGAACATCCCATGGCCGTGGCGGATCGTGATGCTGGCAGTTGAGGTGGTCTTCGTGATCGTCTACGGGAGGGCAGTAATCCGGTCTTCGCTCCGGCACCGCGACGAGTACTGGGCAGAGCGGGGCACGGACCCCAAACACCCGGAACGGTTCCCGAACGACGCTGGGAACGAGGACGGGCAGTAGTGGCGCTACGCTGGGGCTGTAGAACAGGTACTCCTTGACCAGGTGATCGAGACTGATTACGGCCAGTTCGATCTTTCCTGGGGTGAGGAGGGCACCTTTGACGGAGACTTTGACCGCTTCTACCGGGGACAGATCAACGGTCTAGTGGGCGCAGCCAACTTGCAAGGGGTTCATGTTAACCTCGCACGGCGCTCGGGCGGCTCACCCGTCCGCATCGTCCTCCTGGATGCACCGCCGGGAAACATTGACGGGCAGTAGGAGGACGTCGTCGAGGTATCTATCGCGCTGCCGAACCGGCATGAGATGGTCTGGAGTGACTGGTGGGGCCACGCCGGGCCCGTAGGACTTC